>JAHLSL010000058.1:2555692-2598733 GCA_025920805.1 Petroica traversi
CTCAGTGTTTTAATCAGGATCCTGTTGGATGCATCCACTTCACCCAGGTGACAGCGTGGCAAATGCACCCCCATCAATCACACACACCAGTTCTAGACTTTACACATCAGCAGATCCAACAAGGGGGCCCAATAATGAGGTTGGGATGGGCTAACCCCGAGTTTACAGAATCCTCCTGTCAGGAGACCTTGGGTTCCTGAGCCAGTGGGAATGTTTGGTGTCCCTGGCTCTGCAGCTCTGGGCTGTTCAGTCTCAGGCCTGCAGAACACTTACAAAACATTAAGCACTAAACTAAGTAAAAGGTTGTAAGTGTGCATGCTGCTGATACTTGTGGATACAGAGAACTGTGTAAAAGGGATATAAAAGAAAAGACAAAAATCATTCCGGCATCAACAGGACAAGGAGTAATGTGTACAGGTTGAAAGAGGGGAAGTTTAGTTGGATGTTAGGAAGAAGTTTTTTACTGTGAGAGTGGAACACTGGAACAGGCTGCCCAGGGCTGCCCTAACCTTGGCAGTGTTCAAAGCCAGGCTGGATAAGGCCTTGAGCAGCCTGGTTTAGTGACAGCTGCCCATGGCAGGGGTTTGGGACTAGATGATCTTATGGTCCACTCCAATCCCTTACCATTCTATGATTCTGCTTTCTGAATAGCAGGGCCTGTCCTCATGGATGTTATTGGTCCACAGATTAAAGACCAGAGAAGTCGTAAATCCCATATAATGCTTGGGAAAATGGAAACTGGGTGATGTCACCTCCCCAGAGACCAAATGTGGCAATTATTTCTTAGAACAAGTAATTACTGCAAGTGAAATCCAGAAATACAAATCTGTTCCAGAAGGAGCCAGCAGAAGCTGGGGGAGTTATATACTGTGGCATTAAGGAAGAATTTTCATCCATGTCTTAGATATGATTTTGTAATTTAATATTTTCCAGCTATTTAAGGCTATGAAATACTTACTTGACAGTAAACAGTATCCTTTAAGGGAGCACAGAATCTCCTAATCTGGCACAGAATCTTCTAATGCCTTGGTTTGTGGCAGTTAAGGGCCCATAGTTTAATTGCATGTGATTTTTCTTTAATGGATTCCACTGGAATGCCTTAGGGCACAAACACCAATATAAACCTGTAAATCTTGTAGATGCTCATTCTTTATCCTTATTCCTCCTGAGGAATGTTCACACTAGGAGTTTTTAAGGGCATATCCAAAGTTTTGTCATACAACTCACTGTATTAGCAACATCAGCATATGAGATCTTCCAATGTAATAGTGAAAATACAGACAACAACAGGAATTTGAATCATGAAATGTTACCATATCACAATCCTGATGGCAGGAACTGGAGGAAAGGTGACAGAATTATCCCTTATTTACACTTCCTAGAAATAACTTCAGGGGAAAGGTAGGGAGGAGCAGGAGCTCCTGCAGTTTCACTCAATAATTGTGCAGTAGAAAACCCTGGGATTTTAACACCACTTTTTGATATGAAATTATGTCTGGTGAAAAGCAAGGTAGTTTGTGCTTAACCAAGCTGATTTCATTTTGCCCGTATCCATCATGAATAAAAAACTTTGAAATTCATTTCATTCACCTTCTAAGGCATTTTTAGAGTATTGTCATTAGAATAACTCTCCTGCCATCATCATCCTTATCTTTTTCTCCTGTTTGCTGTTGTAGTTTAGTTTGTGTTGGGTTTGGGTTTGCTCCACCAAAAGGGTTCTCCTCAGTCAGTGGCCGTGTAGATTTTCAGCAGCTTCTCTCTTCTCTCCCCTTCAAGGACAGGCTGATCTTAAAAGTTCTGCTCCAGACTTTCCTGTTCTTAATTTTCAAACATAACTTCGTGTCTTGCAGACTTGTCAAGAGACAAAGGATCTCAGTGCTCTGACAAAAGCAGCTGATTTTGTGAAAGCCTTTATACTTGGATTTCAAGTAGAGGTGAGTCTTCTAACAAACAGATTGTGAGATTGCTCCAGTTTGCTGACCTGTCCCTGGCCCCTCTGCAAATTACAGTAAGAAATAAGGAAAGAAAAATCCTTAGCTGGTTTTCTAGAAGTAAATGTTTGAAATTGTGACTGGAGTTGACATCCAATTTCTTAAGATATTGCCTGATAAAAAAGTAGCCTTCAAATAGCACATAAATAGAGGACAGAGGCCGTGTGAGACAAGCATAAAATGAAAATCTGCACAGATAGAGACTATTCATTTTGCTTAACACCAAGCCAGTAATCTCCAGTCTGTGCAAAACTCACAGAATTAACTAGGTCAGAAAAGATCTTTGAGATCACCAAATCCAACCTAGGACTTCTATCAACTGAACCATTGCACTGAGTGCCAAATCCAGTCTTTCCTTAAACATCTCCAGGAACGGTGACTCCATCACCTCCCTGGGCAGCCCATTCCAGTGCCCAGTCACTCTTTCTGTGAAGAACTTCTTCGTAATGCCCAGCCTAAACTTTCCCTGGTGAAGGTTAACACTGTGTCCTCTTATCTTGTCACTGGTTTTGTGGGAGAAGAGACCAACCCCCTCCTGGCTACACCCTCCTTTCAGTGTTACAGTGAGTGATAAAGTCTCCCCTGAGCCTCCTTTTCTCCAGGTTGGGCCTCTCCACCTCCCTCAACCACTCCTCACAGAACTTGGGTTCCAGACCCTTCTTCAGCCTTGCTGCCTTTCTCTGGATTCATTTGAGCATCTAAAAGTCCTTATATCGGGGTGCCCAAAACAGTATTGGACACAGTACTCAAGGTGTGACGTAACCAGTGCCAAGTACAGGAGAAGAAATACTTCCCTGGTCCTGCTGGGCACACTGATCCTGCTACAGGCCAGGATGCCATCTGCTGTCTTGGGCTTGTGGGTACACTGCTGGCTTGTGTTCAGGTGGCTGTCAACCAGGACCCACAGGTCCTTTCTGCCTCGTTGCTGTCCAGCCTTTCTGTCCCCAGCCTGTAGTGCTGCAGGGCCAAAGTGTAGGACCCGGCCCTTGGATTTATTAAACCTCATAATAATGGATTTGGCACATCTATCCAGCCTGTCCAGATTCCTCTGCAGAGCCTTCCTACCCTCCAATAGATCAACACCCAGTGTCATCTGCAAATTTGCTAAAGGTGGACTCAATCCCCTCATCTAGATCATCACTAGATACTAAATAGGACTGGGACTGTTGGAGAAAACAAACCCATTTTTTTCAGTGTTGTAGGGGCTGCTCCTTGCTCTAGACCTGTACTGGGGAGGCAGGGGCTGAATGCAGGGGCACCCAGGCCTGTGTAAGGTTCTCTAGATGGAAATATTTGTACTGCTGTTGAAAAAAGTGGATTTAACTTCATACACATAACCTATCAAACAATAGCTAAAGAGAACAGCAGCTTTCAACTGTGTGGTACTGGAACAAAATAACTGCTGATGACAGATCTCCTGCTCTTTTTTAGGATGCCCTTGCTCTCATCAGATTAGATGATCTTTTTCTAGAGTCATTTGAAGTTACAGACGGTGAGTAATTTCTTGCTGCAGCATTCAAGAAGTTATGTGTGCATTTGTTACTCTGGGTTTGTTTTCCCTTTCCCCCTGCTCCACTTGTATTACTGGCCCTCAAGGATCAGGAAAGCCAGAACATCTAATTTTATGTAGTAGTGGGACTCCCTGGAGTCCCCTGTAGAGCAGGATCTAAACCTTCTGGATTTCTACCAGTGTTAACTTAGTGCACTTTGACTCCATTTCTTCAACATGTGCAGTGCCTTCCTCTGCAGTTCTGAAGGAGACTTTTGCATGCCAGAAACCCTGTGTCAGCACTGGATGCAGTGTGCACTGCTAGTGAAAAAAAAAGTCAAATCCAGATGTATCTTAGTTGACCAGTGAAGTTGCTTTTGAAGTATTTGGCATGAGTTGTTTCCAGCAGCCTGACCAAGGGAAGCATTAACAGGAATACACACCACTGCTGTTACCCTGAACATGCTATTCTCATTTCAGTCAAACCTTTGAAAGGAGATCATCTGTCAAGAGCAATAGGGAGAATAGCAGGAAAAGGTGGAAAAACCAAATTCACCATAGAAAATGTGACCAGGACACGCATAGTTCTTGCTGACACGTAAGTACAGACTGACTTCCTCCTAGGCAAAACACAACCCCTCAGCTAATCCATGGCCTCTGCCAGGAACAAAGATAACTTGAATTTTATGAAACTATTGTGTAGTAGCAAGAAAAAATATTAATGAACACAAGTTATTTGACCTTTTGTTATGAGTGTCACCAGTGCACCTAGAATTCAGTTGTTCCCCACAGCATAAGAATTCCTTCTTATGAATAATAGAAGTTGAACTTGCCAAAACAGCAAGGTTTTCCTCCTGAAGCTGCTACACTGTTAGATTTGCAAATGGTAAAATCTATTTCAAAAGGATTTAGAAGAGCACAGGTCTAACGTTGTAGGTTTTGTGGGTTTGGGTTGGGGTTTTTTTTTTGTTTACAAATGTAGAAAAGAAACTGATACAAAATTCCACCTTTTTCTCTACCCTACAATTAACCTCTGTTAATTGTAATCTTCTATGTTGCCTTCCATTAACTACTGCTACTTTGCTTTTTACAGAAAAATTCATATTTTGGGATCTTTTCAGAATATTAAAATGGCACGAACAGCAATTTGCAATCTAATTTTAGGTAAGTCCTCTTATCTAATCTCCACTACATACAGATCTTGCAGTTTGAGAAACTGCCTTGTGGCTCTCACCCTCTTCCCTGTCCTGTCCACACCTACATTTGGAGCAAGCAGCTTGCTGGCAGTTGGCTCACTGCTCTTCGGAGAAAAATTTGGGGGAGAAAAAGGGAATCCAGGACTTGATTTCTGGCTCCAAAACCCTCACCACATTGCAGAAGGATGTTGATTTTGATTGAGCTGCAGCATTCCCTAAGGGGTCTCACAAGCAAAAGGGAGCAACCCACTCTGAAAGCAGAAGTTCAGCTCTGCCCTTGCAGTAAGACAGAGTGCCTGACCTTGACCATCTTTCTTACACTTTGGCTTAGTTCCCCACTTTTAACACAGGTGTGAGCACAACACATCCATTTTTGTGACACATTGCCTTGTTTGCTGACTGGATTTGTGTCTTCTGCAGGAAGTCCTCCATCCAAAGTTTATGGCAATATTAGGGCAGTGGCCAGCAGAGCAGCTGAGAGGTTCTGAGGTTCACCTCCTAGGACTGGGGCTGGAAGTCCAAGTTCCTGGACATACAAGAAGCTTAGAGCTACAAAAGCCATCAGTTTTCTGCTGGATTTGGAAGCCCAGAAGAAACCCAAGACTGTTTGTGCAATCTGACTGCCTTTGGAGATGTGGTCTGATTTGAACATACCTAACGTTTCTGTCTAGTCATTAAAATGTATTTAAATTGTGTTTGTATCAAAAGTCTATGATTTTACTTAAACTGACCCAAACAAAAAGCTGCTTCATTACGGATTTTCTGAACATCAGACTTAACAGGCTGCTTCTTCAGAAAGCCTTGGTGTTTAATGTTTTGAGCCTAATGGAACTGGCAGAATTAAGCATTTATAACCACACACCGTGGATTAGCATCTTCCTGAAAAAGGGAGTCAGCTGGAATGCAGAGTTCCATGGCAGGCTGCCCACTGAGCCTCTGCTGCTGCTGGAACAATGCACCACATAAAAAGAGCAAGATGAAGAGGTAAATAACATATTTGAACTGAATCCTGAATCTGCACATATATAGATTTCTTAATTCCTAAAAATGATCTGTAAGGACAGCCTAGTGAAGCCAAGAGCCACCAGGTCAAGTACTTTCCAGTGTACCAGAGCACTAACAACTGTAAGGTCCTGTGTCTCCTTAAAAGGTTACATAAGTAGCATAATGCAACAAAAGTGGGGGGAGAAATTAGAGAGACCAGTCCCAGTATGATTTAAAAATGGGCCCTCCTAAACTTTCCAGGCAACCTTCTGCAAAGTGTCTTGCAAAATAATTCAGTTCAGGTTTGGGAATAAAAACAAACTGAAATGAGATTATGAAACAAATTGAGCATTTAGGTCAATGTCCAAGTTTCCAGTATGGGATTATCACTACAGCCAAATTGATTCAAGCCTTCAGTTGTCAATGGATTTAAGACTTGCTGGAGTCTTAAATCACCTCAACACACTGTTTAGCACTCTGAGCTACAGAGGGGACAGCTTGCCCATTCTGAGCAGCTCCAGCTGCATGTACCTGGTTAGGTTTTCTGTTCATTGGCTGCTTATGTAACTTACCTCAATTAGCTTGAAAGATAAGGGAGAGCAAGGCAAGAGCACACAAAATAAATCTTTATCCTAAATTAGGCACATACACTGACCCAAAGCAGCAGAAAGAAGAGGGCAGCACCCAGAAGGTCCAAACATCTGCACCCCAAAGAGTAGAGCACAGAGCTGCTGTGAAGGGCATGCCTGGCAGGGAGGGCTGGTGTCAGCAGCACAAGGCTCAGACTTTTTCCTGAGACAGGAACTGCCCTTTATTCTCCACCTACATTAATGTTGGGGTGGGTTGGTATGTTTTCTAAACCACTTTACACAGGCATTTCAAACAAAGTATCTTAACCACTTTGAATATTTAACAAAGTGAACCAGATGTGCCTTTAAACAACCTCAGCATGTCTTGAAACATTGAAATGAACCCTGCAACAGCAGACTGCACCCTGTGGAGTTTTTCAGTAAATCTTGAGGAGTGGACAAAAAACTATGAACAAGTTTTCTTCAGAGCAAGGTGCAGAGCTGCTTTAAAGTGAACAGGAAAGGTACTGAGCACCCCAGACAAGGTTCAAATATTTTATTTTGTATACATATAGTATGAAGGTTCTTATAGTTCCCACAATATATCATGTAGCATGCAGAGGAAAAACTAAACATTCAACATAAATCATTTTTCCCCACACAAACTAAAAAAAAAACCCCTCATCCCTCCCCTTCCAGTCCCCCTAAGGAAATAACATTAGCACTAATTTCTTTAATGCCAGCCAAGATATGCACAAGCAAGAAAAACTGAAAGCATTTGCTAAAATGTTTGTAACAAATACTTATGTACAAAAAATTCACAAAAGACTAATGCCCCCCTGAAGCAGAGCACATGGCAGTTGACACTGGAACAGATACAACCACTGGCTGGGATTATAAACCACATACTGATCCAGAGGAAGAAAAAAGTTACATGTAGTGGAGATTTTTGTTTTGAACATTAACATTTACCAAAGTTTGGCAACATTATCTTTTTAATTATGCAAATTATGTAAACAAGAGGAACATTTCAAATCGATCTACATGCAAAACTTCATGTCATGCAAGGACACTAAGCACCTCGATTTCTCTCTCACAGACAGAGCCCATGATGTGCAGCACTCAGTTGAAGGAACAGCTATGGCAGACAGGTGCTCAATTGAAGAGGTTCAGACAGCCTGCACTTTCCACTGCTCATTATAAAACAGTATTTTTTTTTAATAGAAAAACTACTATACAGGAAAGATGTACTGTCCTAAAAAATCTAGCAAATGTTTTTCTTCCAGCCAATAATACCACTGCAGAAAAGGGAAGGGATGATATAAAGTTGTAAAACATGGCTCGCTACTTTTATATCACACATATAGATCAAGTTACCTTCCATTACAAATTATGATATGGACAAATCTAGAAAAAAAAATTCTCCAGGAAAATGACTGGAGAACTGCAAGAGGTATAAATTTAGATAGTGTGAAGTTTTCCTCCTCTATGGCATAGGTTAACGAGATTTCCCTCCTGTATTAATCATATATACATATATATATAAAATATTACCAGTTATTTAGCTACCTGTAGGATTTTTTAAATGCAGGGGGAAAACTACCATGGGTGAAACAACAGAATTTAAGTGGCAAGAACATTTTATAATCTAAGTTCTGTATAAAATAAGTAGATGGGAATCCTGCACAGTTATGCTGATCCTAATTTCATTAGGCTAAGCACAAGAGAAAATCATGAATGCATCTACCACCTTAAAAGCTGTATCTAAACTGAACCCAGAACAGCAGTTATCTTGGCTTCAGGACAGCTGTTACTGCTCCCAGTTCCTGGGGGACAGAATCAAACAGCCATCAAAGCATTCTGCAGTCACTATATGCACAAGAGGACTAGTTCTTGGCAGTAGCATTAAACTATGTTCTCATATTAAGTAGAACTGTACTAAGTTATTTAGCAAAGAGACACAGTCCCTGGTAATATATTAACAGGTATAAATAAACTTAGTCTCCCATGTTACAAAAAAAAAGAAGTAATTAAGGTGATTTAATAAGAAGCAATCCTTTGTCAGCCATTCAATATATAGAAACATCAAAACAGTCACAGGAAAAGGAAAAGAGTTGACCTAAGACCCAGTTAAAATTTTACATTCTTCTACTATATATATAAAACTGTGTGAAATAAAAGTAAGGATGTATATCCATATATTGAACTGTTAATATTCTGCTTGGCACTTTGTACTCTAGTTTTGTTTCTGAATCAAGTATATTAAATTAAAGCCCACCTAGCTACTACATATAGAATGCTACATATATATCTATATATAAATACACACACACATATATATATATAGATAGATATTTCCTTGTTATAAAAGATGAAGAAAAATAAATTAAAAAGCCAACCCCTTCCCTTTCTCCGCCACACTGATATGCTCTTTCCATCTTTGCTGTCCTTCAGACTTTAAAGTGCTACACTGAGTTATTGAGAGAATAAAGTTCAATAACGCTTAGTTGGCTTCATGAGGCTCATGTTGGAAAATGTGGCTTCACAGAAAAAAAATACTTCCATTTAAATACACAGAGAGCATTGCTGGACGTCTGGAGCAGATCTTCAGAGATGGAGAAGAAAGCAAAAGTGTTGGGTGGTGCCCTAGAGAGTCACACATCTACGACCATCTTTTTGTGGATATCTAGGCCTCCTACAACCTGGGAGAAAAATAGGGTTCAAAAAGATGAGAATTGAAAGTTAGCAAGGTATGAAGAACACATTCAATAGATGCTCTGAGGTCAATCATAAAGGCAGTACTGCCCTGGCCTCTCCAAACTGATTTACCTTTCTCAAGTACTGTGAGAAATAAAATTAATTATGTACAAACCAAGGTAGTTCAATATTAGTACAATTTACATGCTGAAAAAAAACAGTGCAAATAACACCATTTTGGCATTTCTCTCCATCTCATAATATGACCCTGTAGTATGTTTGTGCATGTTAAAAAAAGTGGTGACTTCAAAAACACCCTGTAAAACTGTGAACCTTCCCAGGAGAAGGAAAGAGCCTTAGGAACAGCAGCACAATTTCTGACAGAACTGCACACACCCAGGAAAGAATTACCAGTGTTCACAGGTGTGTGATCCATGCAGAGCAGAAGGGAAAGGAAAGGAAAGGTGCCATGTCAGAGGAACATTTTATAATGCAGAAATAAAATTCAAAGGCCAAATGGTGTGTGCAAAAGACAACAAATGAAAAAGCATTTTTGTAGATACACGGCAAAGATTCAGAGAGGGTAAAATGCAAGAAAAAGGGTAAGAGGTTGCAGAACTGAAAAGTGTCTTGTCAGGAGGTCAACAAAAACTGAAGAAATTAAAAGAAAGGAAGAGGAAAATCCATCAGTAGCACAAAACAGGAAGCCTGGGCAGAAGGCCAAAGACAAAAGAAGAGGCAGCATCACATTTGATGGATGGCTGGAAGACAACAGTCCAGTGCAAGAAATAAAGAAGTAATGCACTAATCCAGGCATTTGCAGGCTGCAGCTCTAATTTCTTTGCAGACCAAATTTTTTTTACATGACGGCACAAAAATAATTAAACTTAATTAAAAAAAAAAAAAATCCCCAAAATGCAAGCAACAGAACCTTTTCACTTTGGTAGTTGGCAGGATGGTGGATTTCTACCACCCTTCCTTCCCCTCTATTTTTTAGAATATTTTTATAAAAATATTCTTTTGAGTATGAACAAGTTATATTTGAAATTAGGTTTTAAATTCAAAGATTAGGGAAAAAAGCAATGCCCAAACCATGCTATCAAGTGTATCTTCCTTAATATTCCATTTAAAAATCAATGTGTAAACACACATTATTGCAATTTTCAAAGGCTCAAGAGGGTTTTTTTTTGTCTCCCTGTAAATGAAACAAATTTTCTTTAGAAATTACTTACAGCACAGAATTCTTCAAAGGATATTCTTCCATCACCATCCTTATCTGCATTAATTATGGTTTTATCTACAATTTGCTGTAACTGAGTGTCTTTGAGATTGTTCCCAACCATCATCTTCAGCACCTGGAAGAGTTCTCCATTTGAGATATAACCATCTTTGTCCATATCATAAATGCGAAAAGCAACTGCAAAAGTAAAAAAAAATAAATCAAAATAAATAAACCAAGCATTTGGTAGCAACTGTGGCTGGAAAAGAGTACACACTCACTTTAAAAACACTCGAAATTGTTTTAGCACCAGCAATAAAAGCAATCTATAAACACAAAAAAGGTGTTTATAGATGCTTTTAGTAAAGCACCACAAGTAAAGCACCCAGGCAGCAAAAAAATTACAACTTTCCAGGAAACAGATGACTCAAAATCCCACCTGGTCTGGCTTTGCTGCAGACAAACTGGCATCAAGACTGAATTTATTTTTAAACACTTCAGTTTTAGTTACTGGAATCTACGTTCATAATTGAACCTGTCTCTTTTCTATTCCAAAAGCCTGGGTCTGGAGGTGCAGTTCTGAAACAAGAATTTAATGTTTTCCTACTGTAATGGCAAAGAATTGAGTATTATTCTTAGGCCCTGTAAGTTCACAGAACTGTGTAGCAAGCTGTCCTTCAATTAATTTACTTTTTAGAAAAACAGAAAGCAACTAAAATTCTTCAGAAAGCAACAAACCTCCTCCAACCTTCCCTGCAGAAAAGAGGGCTGACAAATCTTCACACAAATAAAGGACAAAATGTGCAAAAAGCTTACAATCTACTTCGATGATTTTCCACTCTTTACAACAATTTGGATTTGCCAACTTCTTAATCTTAACCTACAAAAGTGTATTTTTGAGGATCAGAAAATTTTTGTTAAGAAAAATCAAAATACTTACACCTCAACTTCTGTTCTTTATCTCCTTTGACACTGAACTGGGACACTCCTTCTATAAATTCTAAAAAATGCAAGGAAAATATGTGTAAAAAAGCGTTATTTTTTAACAAAAAAAGAAGTCGACATTCAAAAATTTTAGAGATTATAAAAGCAATCTAATCTTTGTAATTCATATCTTTAAAATATTACCTACATTGTGACACCTGAATGTTGGCATGCTTTGGTATTTAATGTTCTTCAGTGGGAGGAACCCCAAATCCAATTCAGAACTCGTTAACAGACTCAGCCACACCAGGATTTAAGAATTTTGTTCACAAGAACCTGACAGAATACTCTAAAATCCTTATTAAAACTACTCCAGTTGAGACTCTAATTGTACAACTCCTCTCAAGACTGGTTTCTCAATGTAAAGAATTTCACTGAAACTGAAAACTGCTTTTAAAGAAATACCAAAATAGTATTTTTCTATAAAAGAAAATTGATTTTGCCAACTTCCTGTTCCCTCCCAAGAGGAACAACTCTTGATAACTGTATCATCACAGCTCAGTGTCACAGACAACATGATCATCATTGTTCATGACTATTTTTCACAAGGAAATTCAGAATAGTACCATGCAACAATTACTGCTTCCCAACTCAACATTCTGGTTATCCTGTAGCTATCCCTATAGAAATTTAAGGGATATTGCAAAGGTTAGCAGCTCTTGTATATTAATATCTTATTTTAAATGTCAGCCTGTGATTATAAATAAGATTTAAGTACTTTCTTCAATTAATAAAAATGCAAGAAAAATCGATTAACCTTCACTAGTCATAAGCAACAAGAAATACTAAGTATTACCTTAACAGAAGCCAAAAATTATCACTTCTAAGGGTCAGAGACTGTTTTAAGACGAACTAGTGATGAAGATTATAACCTGCTGGCCCTTTTAATCATGAATATTTAAAATACGTCTAAAATTTTGAGAAATGTACTAAATCAAATCATCTGGGTTGTTTGGACTTTTTTCTTCAACTGTTTCTCTAAGATCTACCTAAAAAGAATCCCATGACAGAGAATCAACAGAAAAAACTGGGCTCTTCTTATTTTCTAAATACTCCAAAGGACAGATTCCATTTGGATATTTGGATAAATAAAACTTATGCAGAAACACACCACTTAGCCTACCATTTCTTCAGTTTCTCCTCAGCATCAAAATTAAGAGTCTAAATTGATGTACTTCAAGATTTATTTAATGAATGGTCCTCAGTCAGCAAGACCTTAAAAGCTATTACTGAACAATCTGCTCTTTAAACATTTCACTCAGAAGTGCCCTAATGCAAAGAAACAAATGTTATTGATATTTAGTTTCACTAGGAATTAGCACCTTATTTTGATTAACAAATCTTCTTCACCTCTCCTCTCTCACATTAAGAAAAACATGAATTCTAAAGCTCTAGGAATTCTAAAGTACCACCACTGTCACAGAACACTGTGCCTTACCTTTGAAATCCACTTCTCCATTGCCATCTGTGTCAAATATATCTATTACTCGCTGTACTAATGGGTTCTGTTGCAATTCAGGTAAAGACATGAATTCTTCCACACTCAGAGAGCCAGAGTTGTCCAAATCAAGCTTCTTAAATCTCTTTCCTAGTCGTTTTATCTCATCAGCATCAACTGAAATGAAAAACAACCCCATATTTATTCTCAGAAAGGCTCCAGTAAACCCTTTGCAGTTTAACACAAGGCACATTTTATTACTTTCCTACAAGATTTCTCCTACTTTATTAAACACCTATAAAGGTAACACGAAAATCTGAGTACAATTTTATTTTAAATAAGACTTAACTTTTCTCCTCTGCACCTGCCATAATTCAGCTAGCCTTGTGACTCACTGAATGCCACATGCTGACATAACATTCTGAAGGATTGAGAATGCTTAGCTGGTTAGTTCTTAGTCAGACAGCTCTTACAAATACCAGGTATGAAGAAATTAAGGAAGGGACCAAGGATTCTTTGAAGGAGATGGCATTATGTTTTCACTAGACCAACATAATATGTTAGAAAGACAATAAAATTCAAATTATTGGCAAAACTAGTGTTCCTTCCACACACTGAACATGAGATCTCCTGGGATATGTGTCAAGGTAAGCAGATTAACAGTCCTACTGTTAACCAGTTATCTCTCACCTACACAAAACATCCCTCTGACTGACCTAAGATCATTTTTCCTCTCCATCTCAGACAGGAAACAGACTCACCTGTAGCCAGAACCTGCATACAGCTTTCTTTTTGTCCTAGAAATCAAGGCAGATTCAGGTTCTGCAGCAGCACCTCTTCATCCAATCTCATCAAATTTATAGAGAATCTCAATTAAAGCATATACCTACTACCCTATTTTACACATCTGATTATGCCAGGAATAGACTAAACCTATGAATCCATAAAAACAATTAAAAGCAATCTTGTACTTTACTACTGCTGAAAAGCTTAAAAACATTTCCCCATGACAACCTGAAAATATCCTGTCAGCAGCTTAATTTATGAGATCCAAGTTTGTTCACATGCTGCTCACCATTTCTGGCTACAAAGGAGGAACTGAGGTTCTTGCAGGAGCCCAGCACAGAGCAAACCACAGCAAACACACCTTGCAGAACCTGAGGCTGCAAACTCCCCCTGCCTATCTTATCCTTAGCATGAGCAGTTCCCTCAACAGTTCTGAGCTCCATTTAGCTCCACAGTAATAGAAGTTGTATCTTATCTTCTGCAAGGCCCACACACCCACCTGATCCATTTCACACCAAAAACCTTCTTAGGTTTTTGTAGAAGGGCAGCATAAAACCAAACCCCTCTCTTTTTAATACCTAAGGTCAGCCTGCAGAGCTTGATGTTTTGAAACTCAACTCAAAGACCTGATTCTCCACCAACAGGAACAAACTCCCACTTCAGTTCCTTGATATCCTTGTCTAAAAACAAATGAGACACAGAGTCCACAGAACTGTACTGTTTCAGAATGAAAGAGAGCTTGTCAGAAGTCCAAAGGCACAAGATGATTTTCTGACATTCTGCAGTCAGTCTCAGTTACTGCTTGCAACTGCAGAGGCAAAAGGCAAAAAACTGTCTATGCCAGGATAATCTTCTCTTTGCTGTGCCAGAAAGTGATGAATCTGATTCGGCCTTTAGGCCTATAAAAGTAAGACTAAAACTAATTTGCATTCCCCAATTTCTAGTAAGCAGTGTGGTATTTCATATAATTAACCTCTCAACTGCATTGAAATATTCCTTTTACCCCAGTTTGTGCAAAAGCCTTGCACCACAGCAATAGCAGCAATTGCACAAGTACCCAGGAACCCCTTCAGATGGCACAGATGAGAGAGGGCACCACACAGTAACCTGGATGTAGAACATCATCATGGGACTAAAAGAATACAGCATTAAAGAAGAATGGCAAAGCAGAGCTATTTTATTGAGTTCCATCAGCACAAAATGCTGTTTCCCACTAATATACTGAAGATATTTGCTAATTTCTGCTTCTGTACACAGAAATTCTTTTGCTTCCACTTATCCTCACTCCCAGTCCTGCCACTGGACAATAACTGGGCCCACCCCATTATAATGCAAAGACAGCACCTTGGCAAGCTGCAAATGTGGGAACTGCAATTTTAGTGCAAACACTACTTGCAACTTGCATTTAAAGAGTTGATAACCTCAAAAAATCCTCACAGCACAAGCATAAAAGCATAAAAATACGAAGGGTGGTTCATCACACTACCAATGTAAGCACATTTCTCCTTGTAAAATAAGTCTGTGAATAGACATAATTTTATCCATATTACTTCACTTTAGAACAACTAAGCAGCAAAATGAAAGTATTATCTATGGTGTATGCAATGCACTGTCAGTCTCTTACCAGATCAGTGGAATCTCACTTCCAATATTAACAGAAAGAGTAATCTTTCCATTTTGGTCAGATCTAAAGCCTTCTAAGCAACCTGAAATACTTCATAGTTTCACAAAATCACAATGGAGAAAAATGACAAAAGCATTAATACAGCTGGATCTCTTCTCCCTTGCCACAAAAACTAATGAGTTAATGAACTGAAAGTTCTATAACATTTCTAAGTAATATGTAAAAAATCTTAAGCACCAAAACACAGGAATGACATTTTCACAAATTAGGATGTAAACACAGGGCTGCCTGAAGCAGGACTGCTGACTTTTGATCATTAGGTAACACCATTTTCTCACAACCCAGAGCTCACATTAAAGGAAGTCTTATTTCATTACTTCAGTTCCATTTCCTGGTTTGGGAGGTGAAGTCCATTCCATTTTTCCTCACAAATATAAGGCAAAGACTGACAGTGACACCCAGAGTTCTGCCAATGTTCTGCTAAGAAGTGGAGCTAATTACCACATATACAAGTCACTCACACACTGCTACACAACTTAAACTGGCACAAGATGGCACAAAAGACAGACAAGAGCAACTCTGCCATTGCAGAGAGACCTGGTGTGAAAGCAAATGGTTGTCAGAAAGGTATTTGATCTCATTTCTAGCAGGAACTACCAATATGAACTATAAAAAGAACATTTTCTTGCATTATTCAGAAACTGATCCACTGGACAGCATTAACAAGCAATGCTGCTCTGCCAACATCTGCTGGGCACAAGAACCAATGCTGGGTTAACTAACCTTGCATTTGCAGTTAACAAGGTCTTTAAATTCACAAACTAGCAAGTGTAAGAGAAGAAATTTTTTTGTTATTTTGTGTTAAAGACTGTAGGCAAGAAGGTCAAGATCATGGATGATAAAGATAAGCATCAGATCACAGGAAGGGGAAGAGGTTGCAGAGGCATGTAAGAATATTTCTCAAGAATGTTCATGTTTTGCTGAACTGGAACAAAGCACCAGCTGCTTTTATAAATTTAATTATGGAATTATGCAATGATGAAATTAAGGAGTCCTGATACTTAAAAAATGTTACTCTGTCTCCCCACATACACACATCCCATTTCATAGCTCATACCAGCTCAACTTCAATGCACAGTCCAGATAAAAATATCTGGCAGAAGTTTCTACTAGAAATGGGATTACAAATTTCTCATTCCAAACCTTGAAACATTCAAACAAAGGGTTTGCCTGCACTGGAGATCTGAGAGAGGTTATTTTCTTGAGGGGAGAAAAACAAGTCAAAACATATTACTGAAAAAATTACTATCTCTGGCAAAAGCTGATCAAATAGCAAACTCTTCCAATGTTTTGTTTCTAGCAATTGATACATCATGAATGACATTTCTTGGGAGAAGGAAATAATGAAAAAGCAAAGTAAATGCAGGACTAAAAAAATTTTCTTTAACGGTTCATGAGCATATAAACCTCTGTTCCTAATGAACATCTCTGGATAAACATGAGATCACTGTGTTCATAACTGACTGTATGAGAATTTCATATCAGACTTTCATTATTTTTCCTTAAATATATTGCAGGCACCCCACCTACCATTAAATCCTTTCCACAAACTAAATTTTAAAAATCTTATACACTTGAAAAAAATTTGTATTCAGTAGCACCTTTGTCTTCATAAAACCACTTTAAGAAATAAGAATACAAATATAAAATAAGGGACAGATACATTCCAGTAAAATATGCCTTAGATTTGCATATATTCTCTCTATTCTTTCTTCAATTCACAGTCTTCATTTCTGGTGACTCTCCCTGCCTAGGCTGAATTTACCTAAAAACTATGCAGGTCTTCTGAGTTTAATGTTTGTTTCTTCATTCTCCTTTGGATTTTTTAATGGAAAACAGCATAAATTCATGTATAACAGCAGATTTCAATAACACCTTATTCATTTTTGTTGCCATTATCTCCCACAATGCACAAATACATCAGTTCCCATCCAAGATGGATGCTCCCCTTTTTTACAAGGCCTTTATTTTCTTTGGTCACATCAACAGACTTTCTTAAAATTCCACATACCTCTCAGTGAAGAACAGTGCACTGAATTAAATTTTTTGTGTCTGAACAAAATAGGAGCTTGTTCCCACACAAACTTTTAGGTTCTGCAGGAAATGCAAGGCACAAGATAATTCAGATCAAGGGAAAGTTTCTGAGCTGAAAGAACTGATGGTGGCAGTAGCAGACAGAATTTTAGAAGACCAGCTCAGGAGACCACAACAGATAAAAGCACTAGGAAATCCTAGGAAGTCCAAGTCCACAGTAGTGTAAAAAGAGCAATCCCACCACTGAGGAAAATCAGGAGGACTGAGCTTTGTTTGGAGTGTTTGAGATTGTTTAGAGTGTTTAGAGTGACACATCACCACTCTGAGCAACCCTGATGTACCTCCACCTCAGATACAAATCAGGGTTTTTTTGTGCCGTGGGGCTCTGTGGTTCTCATACTTTTCACCAGAATCAGTGTCCCATCAGCTTGGCACTGATGCCTGAGCTCACAAACTCACTGACTGGCTGGTAATAATAACTGCCAAGTGCTTTTCTTTAAAACACTTGGTTGGCAGCCCTGTATGAACATCAAATTCTACACTGTTATAAAACACATAGAATTATTTA
The DNA here is from genome assembly GCA_025920805.1 of Petroica traversi. Classification (NCBI taxonomy): domain Eukaryota; kingdom Metazoa; phylum Chordata; class Aves; order Passeriformes; family Petroicidae; genus Petroica; species Petroica traversi. The sequence continues at coordinate 2,573,332 of JAHLSL010000058.1, forward strand.
TGTTTATTTCATTATCTACTTCAAATTTTGTTCCCCTTGTAATTAACATAAGGTGGGTGTTAATTAGTTCTGGTTCTAAGGATTTTTTTGTTAAAGAACTACCAGCACTTTCCTCTTCCATCCAAGTATTAAAATTCTTAGGGCCAGCACCTGCTTCTTCTCTTGAATTCATTTGCATACATCTAAAAATATGATGAATCAGGTTAAAATGCTTCCACAAGAAACTACATGCAAATGCTTTGCCTCACTTCCATTTTAGTGCAGAAGTCTTATGTCCCAGTTATTCACTTTCCAATATGCTGATCCACACAACTGAATTACTCACTTCTTCCACCCAACTCAGCAGTAGAGGATGATCAATTATATTTTAAAACAATTATTTTAAAACATTCTGTTTCAAATTATTATATATGTAACTGATGCTCAGATATGATGGTAAAAACTATTCAACTGGCAACTCAAAAGGCTTCATTAAAAGCCAATTTCACTGTGGTCTATGTTGAAAACAGTAACTTCAGCAAAAAAATTAATTATATTTTTTCCAGTTAACATAAAGGTACATAGCTAACTTTCTATTAATGTGAGAGCCAAAAGCAAAGAATGCCCTAAAACTACAAATTTCTGAAATCAACTACATTCAATGATGCTTTAACAGGATAACTGCTTATGTATTTTAAGAAGCATGGTACGTCCATTGCTTCAGAGCACACAATGTACACACTGGCAGCTGCAAAGGGTACAGACCTTAGAAAAGCTGTGCATCTCTCAGCAATTATTACCTCTCTATTTAAAAGGCTGACTTTTCAGATACTCTCAGAATCCTGGTTCAAAGGTTTAACTAACAAAAGCCAGACCAGAGCGTAGTCACAGAGAGCACCACTTCCAATAATTTTTCAATGAGATCACTATAGCAAGAATAATGCTAAGGTATTAAGAGAAATATTTTGTAAATCAAACATATTCTGAAATTAACTTTAAATGTTTCCAGACTAATTTTCCCCTAGCAGAATGAATTGCAGAGATCTCAAAACAAAACACATCTTCAGCAAAACTCTCACCTTTACCTACAGTCTCATCTGATTCACAAATATAACATTTCAGAGTAGCAACCAGGGCAGCCATTTCAGTTTTGGAGCTCAGATTTCAAAAGGATGACACCCTTGAGAACACACTCAACCACTTGTCTTGTATATGCTTACACACAGCTGGCCTAATCCTTTTCATGACTTCAGATATGTTGATTAAAATTTCCTAAGTTAGAAAAGAGATACTAGTCTTTTTATCCTAAAATTCAAACACCTTGTCTAATATAAACAAAAGAATGTTTATATTAAAAATACTACACTATAAACTATTCTTTCCTCTATTCAAAATAGGTGTCTCCACATCTTTTTGCCATAATAAAATTTTATTATGGATAACTGCTGACATCAAATCTTCACCATGGAAAGCAGTTTCAGTTTTTAGTAATTTCTGGCACAACACAGCTGAGAAACAAAACCAAACCACTTTAAGGAATCCAACAATACTAATTCACCCACTGAGAAGTACTAATGTTCTCAAATGAAAGGTTAAAAGAACATGCTTGACTATTTAATGGTGTGTATCCTGAATTTGCTTCACATAACTGCCACCTTTAACACAAAATTATTCTTATGAGACACCAAAGTAGCAACTGCAGCACCCAGCAGAGGTTATGACCCATGCAAACAGCATTAATCCATTTATTACTAACTGGCAATCTCCAAAAGGTATAACCATTCAAAATCCATACCAGATGATCTTCAAAGGTATTGTGTGGCCTTGCCTTGAGAGCTTTAGACCTGTCAGTGACAATTTCTGGGAAGCAGCAGAAGTATTTAACATTTGAAGAACAATATGAAGGTCTACTTGGTGGACTTGCTTCCAGGCATGTGGCTGTGCACATCCATGCCCAAAACCCCCAGCTTTAAGCAAAAAATACGTTGTCATTTTTACAGGATAAACTAACCATGAGATCAAGCAACAAATTTTACTCTCACATGGCCAAAAGCAAGTTACACCAAGTGGGCTCTCACACAACTGCTTTGTTTTTATGCAGGGGAAAAGAGAGCTTGTTTAGTTCCAACATCTCCTTCCTCTGAGGGCATAAAGCCAATTTAAGCAAAATATTTTGCCCCTAAGACAGCACAGACTGCACCATGAGCTGCTCCACATCTCCCAGGAACTGGCACAAGTACTGATGGAAAAGCCCCACTTTTTTGAACTACACCCAACAGATATCAAGACTATCATAAGCTTTTTTTGTATTCTAATGGAAGACTCAAAACTTGTTTTTTATTTTAAAGATGGACTGCTTTTTGATTTTACAATCCAATAGCAAAGCTGTATTATTTCCAAAGGTAATTTTAACCTTTTAATTTTACTCTTTTGGTTAGGACATAAACTGCATAACATACCTGGAAACATATCAAGCCCCCCCCCCAAAAAAATTCACTTCTGTAACAATATAATGTAGCAATTTAAAAAAAACTTACAGTGAGAGCACATTTCCAAAGGGTAGCTCGCCTCATTTCCCTGAAACACAACAAGAAAAAAAGAACAAAGTTGCAATTTCTCCCAAATTAGCTTTGAGGAACTATTTAAATTTCAGCACCGTAAAAATTTCAGGCAATACAAGTTACATTGTTATTTAAAATATATATATTTCAGACACAACAATCATAAAGAGTTTTTTATTTGGATAGATCTATGTTACCAAAACATACAAAGAAATATAAAATCATTAAGAAGTCTCCTTAAATAAGAATTCCCATGAAAATGTCAGTTCACATGATTATAACAAGCACTTCAATCCCATATTCTAAACTCAGAAAAACAAACTCACTGCATACATATTGAGCAAATGCTACTTTTCAAGTAAAAATATTTAATTTCAAAACTTCAAAAACCTGATTTACCATTTTATTTCATACATAGAAACACACATGTCCTTATGAATTCCAATGACAAATCTTACTCAATTTGCGTAAGAAAACTGTATCAAGTTTTCTCTCCTGAACCAGCTGCCCAGTCCCTTTGTCCTGGTTTACTCAAACTGGTGAACTCAAACCACTACACCCCCCCCAAAAAGGATTCACACAGCAAGAATGATGCAAAAGAAGAGTTTTACGTGACCACAAACTCAGACAGAACACTTTTATATTTAAATATTTTTGTAATGTGCTATGTTAATATGTTCCTGCTTTGAAACCAAATGGGAAGTCCAACTAAGACTTTAAATCCTTGCTACACTACAACACAGTAATAACATAAAAAACTTGTAACTTTTGAGGGTGTCAACACTTTAAATTTGCACACATGGAAACCAACATGAACTACTGCAACACGAACGCCAAAAAGCACTAAAACTTGGTATTTTCCCCCAAATGTCTCACTTGGAGCCACAGATCACAATATGCACACACTTAATGACTTTTCTGAATCCATTAGCAAAGGAGTAGAAGAGATTCATAACCACTTTCAAAACAAATGTTTTTAAGGGAGTGTTTTACACAAGAAAACAAAATATATTTCAGAGGAGTCTAGGACACTCTATTCAGCAGCAAATCCCTTAGGGTGTGGAGCATAAGGAATTCCACAGCTGAGTACTTGCAAAAAAATCTCATCAAAATGATACAAAATTGAACAGAAAAGGATTACTTGAGAGAAGGAGGGGAAAAAAGAGAAGAACTACATTTAGCCTAGAAGCTAAAATGTGACTGTGTTTCCTAATTAGAGCAGAAAGGGGCAGAACAAACATCTCATGAATCTAGACATGTCCAAAAGGAGATGTATTGTTGATGTTAAGGGGAGTTGTTGGCATTATTTTATCTCAGGATCACTTTTATTTTGCTTATCCCCCACAATCCACAAGCTCTCTTGCTTCTTTAAAAAATGTTACTGCATTTGCTTTCTAAGTAGGGCAGCAAAAGGTACAGCCTTAATGTCTTCTCCAATGACTACTTAGAACAAGACAAAGCAGAACAGAAATGTAGATAGGACCATCAGGACACTAAAACCTCCAAAGCACATCAGGGATGTTCTGTGGACAAACTAATTGCACTGTGGTAGGGAATCCAGGAGAGCAGTGCCACGTGGAAAATATTGCATGAACCCAACCAAAGTCTTAGGGTAAACAGCAAAGACCAAAACAGGCAGCAAAAGGCTAGTGTTTGCATATGAATATAAAAGGGTAGGGAATCTAAAATGGGAGAAGGCAGAATTTTGAAACAAGGAGAAACAGGAACCAGGGGATCCAGCTAGGCTGCTCAAGACACGAGGTCATGAAGAGGCAAGAAAAACACCAGACTGGAAGGCTGCAAATTAAAGGAGAAAGTTGAATTAAAACCAGTGCATTTATGCACATGCACACAAATATACAATCTTAACTACTACTGTTCTGGGCATTTAAATCCTTGTTCAGCTCTTGGGAGAAAATTAATTTCTGGTACAGGCTACCCAAATCAATCTGCCTACAGACACATAAAATGCTTTTGAAAACTGAGCAGGACAAAATGAAAAAATGGGAGTAACTGTTTTCAGTTAATGAACTGAGTCAGTTTAATGCTTACTATGCATTTAGATGCACATGCTAAGTCATAAGCAAGTTATCTAAAGTAGCCTAAAAAAATATTTGGAGATCAGAGAAAAAAGTGAATAAACTTCAGCTTAGCTTTTCTTTGTAACAGTTACTGCTAAAAAAAAAGTGTTGAGAATACTTACCTATCCAGGACTAGATCTTGGATATCTAAAAAGACAGAAAAATCTAGTAAATGACAATGTAAAAAATTCATGACTATTCAATATTTTTCAGATAGTATTAAAGTATTTTAAAAAGTAGTTACCTGCTATTGATGAGCTGAATATTCATCTTCACAGGAGAATCCAAAATTCTTGTAAGATTTAAAAGGATGTTGGTAGGGTTTTGTTGTTTGGTTGGGTTTTTTTTTTGTTACAAATAAACATCTGAACTACTCATGCCAAAATTCCTGTTTGCACTGACAAACACAAAGATGGTGCTCTATACCAAAGCCTTGATCTTCAGAGATTAAGAGGTATGAGCTGGTCTCAGGAGCAGGGATTTTTTATCATATTCTGTGAGCAGCTGCACAAGAAGGTTGCTCACTTGTCCCCAAATACAATCAGGATGTGCATAAGCCCTGTGAGACAGGAGATAAACCCTCTAACACAAGCACTAAGTAGGCAGAACACTCCTCTTGTTTGAGAAGCAAGGATTGTTTAAGAATAGGCATCAGTAAATAAAATGGAAGGTTAAGAGCTATGTCCACATTCATGTGTTGAGAAAAAAAGCTGCGAGGGAAGCACAGCTATGAGATATCATTAAGTATCAAATAAAAGCTCTAAGAAAAGGGAAAGAAACTGGATACACATTTTCATCTGTACAGTTTTAATACAAAGAATTACCTAATTTTAACACCAGGATGAGCAAGCATTCTAAAGAATGCTAAAAAATATTCTTTGTGAATGAGTGCACTAACAGAATATTTGAGTTACTGCAGAGGATCACTATAATTACACCTTATTCATGAAAATAAATCCACATTTACACTTAATAGTTTTAAATTATACTAATTTATAAAGATAAAAGTAGTGTAAAACTCCCAAAGATAATTTCATCTCTGGTAGAAAAATTCATTTATACAAATGCATCTGTAGAGCAATAAGGTTCTGACAAGCATAAGATTGTCAATTTTAAAACCTCATTATATAATATTAGTGTCTCCTGCCAGACACCTATCTAGCATACCTCACAAAAAGTAAGAGTATCTGCTCAAATACTAAATCAGCACATTTAGAAACCACTGACACATGGTTTATTGAAGAAATGCAGCTTTTACAGAGTCAACACTCCACAAGAGATTTACTTGGCACCTACACCCAGTGTAAAACATGACTTCCTCAGCTGCATCTGGGTATTGCTACCACACTGCTGGAACTCCACTATCTCCCAAGCTCCAAGATTAGAAAAAGCAGCTGAAACACTACAGATACTTTGAAAACCTTTATCCTTTTAGAATAGTCTTGAAATTTTCTAAAATGTTGTTAGAAGCCTACGAGTTAATTCCCAGTTAAACTGCCACAAAATCATGACTTGCTGACAGAAATAATTATAGATAGGGGAAAAGTCCAAAATCTACTAAGAGAAGGTTGACCCAATTCTGAATACTGCAGAAATACCATTTTCCTAGAGAGAAGTCAAAACACATCATCTAAAGGAGCTGACACAACAGGCAATGTGCTCCCTTAAGAACAAAAGTGGGTTTTGCAATTTTGTATTAAGTATTCTTTTCTCCTTTCAGCTGTGCCTTTTTACCAGGTAAGAAAAACCCCTTAATGGACTTCAGTCATTTCATCTTCTGTAAATTAAAAAAAAAAAAAGTCTTTCTTGATTCCCCCCCCCAGCAGTTATTTCAAATATTAATCACTCTTTCTTCTTAAGATGAATTTTGTACATGTTGCTCCAAGCTACAACAGTTAAGGCCATTATCTTGACAAGCTTCCTCTTAGTGAAAGACACGAAGATCTGTGGATAGAAAATAAAAAAGGAAATTAGCAATTAGCAAAACTAGTAACAGAATCTCAATTCTTAGCTGCAGTTATTTATACAAAAAGCTTGTACACAGACATCACACTGCAAAGCAGTTTTCCAGCATATATTAGCAGAAATCTTGTTCTAGGCCTGATTATGCATTACTTTTCTGCATGATGTGCATCTTTTTGTAAATAGTTCAGAGGGCTAAATTAGAGCATCAGCCCTTAATTACATTTCTGCTTTTATAAAAGCAGAAAATGTGTTTAAATATCAGCAAGCCACAATTTCACCTTAGGACTAATCTCAAATTTAGTCCTCCAAAGAGGGTGGGGGTGTCACTACAAATGAAAATTTATTCCTGGACAGTTTAGAACATCAGGTTTTTTCAAAGATTCTGTTTTGTTTCCACAGCCATGCAGTTAATTCAACAAGGGGCAAGAGTGATGTGTTTAGTACATGTACAGGAATAGCTGCCCAGGATTTACTACTTTCTGCAGCAGCATACAAAAGTAATTTAAGACGTCCATCCTTGTAAATTGCCTTTAATTTGTAAATAAATGTTCCACCTCTGCCCTAGATGTTCCTGCATTTGTGTTTTTGATGCAAGGCCATCTCTTGAGGTGCTGGCAACAACCTGTACATTGTGTTTCTTGCATCTGCTCCTACACCTCCTACACTACCAATTTCCACTGTTAGCACAAGCAAGAAACTTCAGTGGGCAAGAGAAACAATAAAAGACATGTAAGTTGGGGGCTGGAACCAGGCATTGTCAGGATAGCCAACTTCAATTCTTAGTTACACAAAAAGCTGTTTTCCATCATCCCCCACTATAATTCAAAAGAATGGGAGTATTAAGAAGAAAGATGGAAGCAGCTGCCAGCTCACATTTAAAAAGACCCTTCTCCCTGTTCCACAAACACACAAAATGCTTCTCTGACTTCTCTCATTCTTCTCCATACCAGCAGAATTAATGATTGATGATAATTACCTGTTGCAGAGAACTCTTCCTCCTCCTTCGAGCTCATTTTCCATGTATTGTCACTTTCATAAAGCTTTAACAATGAAGAACTGCTTAGTGAAAAGAAGTATGATTGGGTTGGGTTTTTTTTTTTAATAATCATTGTTTAACAATTTCTAGAGCTTTGGCTGTCAGAGGTTGGCACTGTATTCCTCATCAAAAAACAGCAGGCAAGTAGGCAAACTAAAAATGATGGTATGTGTTTCCAGTGCTCTAAAAACTTCTGCATGAATAGAACATGCCACACAGACACATCTACAGTGGTTTAAAATAAATTTCACACAAAGCCCAGGAAGCTTTAAGCCACTTTAATACTTGAATTTCTGAATTAAATTTGGTCACAAAAATATGCAAGATGTCACCTATTGTAATTTATACATTTTATATGGAACTCAACAGAAAATAAAAGACTAAAAGGAGTTTTCCAGAGTGCAGATGAAAGACATATCCAAAGTTTCTGCAGACACCACAAAAAATATGACTTAAAACAAGAAAAGCAGGAACACGATTTCAGTGCAAAAAAAAGCAGCAATAAAAATACTTTTATCTACCCGGTTCAGGAAAAGAACGAATATACTTGGCCTTTTTTGTCAAATTCAATTAGAAGAAGAAAAAAAACCTCAAAAACCCTTCAACAAACTATACAGAACAGTTGTGTCAATCCAAGAGGAGTCTATGAATCAAGAAAAACATGTTACTGATTATCTTCTATTTAACAGGAATATCCAGTTTATACACTGCAAAGGGAAACATTTAAAGGAAATGTTATAGATAAGATCACCACGCAATTTGGCATTTGTGTTTTGACTTGGAGTAATTAAGTCACCTTTTAGGGTTTTCATTGCAGACAGTAAATCCATCTGCCTAAAATCTGAATATCTAAACAGAGTTACCTGAAAACAAGACTTAACAGAAGAACTGGTAATACTGCAGACTAACTCTCCAAATTTAAAAAGTAGCATTTAAAACAACTTGGTGACTTCTATATTGTTTTATACAACACAACTACTAAGTACTACTTTGCTTACTAAGCAAAGTACTTTTGCTTAGAAGTATTCCAGGCAGAGACAGTGTAACTCTCCTAAATACTTCCTCTTTGAATTAGCAGTTCTCCAACACAAAACTTCTACTCAAAGAAAATGAATCTATTCTGACTTGTGCTAATGCTGAGTTAGATTTTGTGATGAAAAAATTAAGTGAAGCCAAGAAATTAGAAGACACTCAATAAGAAGGCTTGTAGAAGTTCAAGCAGGTTAAGAGCAGTGACACTGTTGACCCCAAATTCTCACCATTTTCTAAGCTCATGTCCTAAAGAAGGAATTAAAAAATGCATGAAAACTCACATGAGGTGACACCCACCTCACATTCAATAAGTTCAAAAATTAAATATCCCCTAGCAGTAAACTAGACTACACTTGTCAATCTTGCATTAAGTTTTCAGGCCACCAACAAATCCAGTCTACCCTGAAGCCAGGACAGTATGACAGTGGTTTAAGATCCAAGACTTCCAAGTTGAACCCAGCTCAAATGACAATTTATGGAGCCTTCACGAGTAAACTACAATTTTCACCACCTCAGCTCTGCTTTTATTCCATTCACTGTTGTAACCGAAGCCTATGACATTTCATAGCCATTATTTTGGCTATTTTGGCTATCCAAAAATCCAACTTATTTTCTGGCCTGTCAAATCTGGGCACCTTGCTACCCTTTGGTGTGAGCAAACAGTTGTCCACGTGTGCAACAGAAGGAATTAAAGAGGACACAAATGACCAACAAATTCTTATAGGTTATATAGAAAAGTCAAGGATTGTAAAGTAAATAAATAAGGAAAGACAAGAAAACAGAGAAGCAGTAATAATGGTACCAGGTAAGTAGCACAGACCAAAAATGTGACAGTAAAGGATTTGGGCATTCCACTGGTATGTAAGAGTTGCACTTCTCTGCACTTCTTCCAGTAAAACTTGCCATTAAAATCAGTAATTCTTATTATGAACACAACTCTAACAGTTAGAGCTAGCAACATACATTGAATTCACAGAACTGCACGAGTCATGAAAGAAATCTGTTTTGGTATTTCTTTACCAAATAAATCTTTCAATGGTCTATATGCAAAAGAATGAACAGTGTTTTAATGGAAGAGTATCCACCACTTGTTTCTTTAATTCTTTTGTCAATCAGTAACAAGATGCATACTGCAGCAATATATTATAGTTACTTTCTCCTGGAGCCCTGAAGATACAGCTACAAAAGCAAACTATGAAATTTGTGAACTAACCTTAAATGTTGGTATTTAGATTATCTTGGGTGCAATCACACAGTGCATGCAGGACAACCAGGACAATCAGTGTTTCTATCAGCCCCAGTCAGTTTGGGTTCATGCAAGGCAAGCCATGCTTGGCCAACCTCATCTCCTTCTATGGCAACGTGTCCCACTTAGCAGGTGAAAGAAAAGCTGTGGATGTCATTTACTTGCACTTTAGGAAAGCCTTTGACACTTGTCAAAGCATTCTCCTGGAGGAACTGTCTGAGCATGGCTCACATGGGCCATGAGTGCACTGGGTAAAAAAAAAATCTCAGGATGGCCAAGCCAAGACTGGTGATGAATGGAGTTGCATTCAGCTGCAGGTCTGTCAGCAGCTCCTCAGGGCTCAGTTTTGGGGCAGGTCACGTTTAATATGTCAATGATCTGGACAAGAGGATCAAGGGTACTCTCAGTCATTCTGCAGATGACACTATGGGAATTTTGTTCTGCTGGAGGGTAGGAAGGCTTTGTAAGAGGAATCTGGACAGGCTGAGGCCAATGCTATGAGGCTCAACAAGGTGAAGTGCCAGCTCCTGCCCTCAGCTCACAACCCCAGACAGCACCACAGGCTGGGGAAAAGCAGCTGGAAAGTGGCCCAGCGGAAAAGGACACAGAGGTGTTGACTGACAGCAGCTGAACACGAGCCAAAGTGTGCCCAGGTGGCCAAGAAAGCCAGTGGCATCCTGGCTGGATCAGGAATAGAGTGGCCAGCAGGACTGGGAAAGTCATTCTTCCCCTGCACTCAGCACTGGTGACACCTCAAAACCTGTAACCAGTTATGGGCCTGTCACTTCAAAAAGGACATTGAGGTGCTGGAGCAAGTCCAGAGAAGGCTTGAAATATAAGTCCCATGAGGAGCAGCTGAGGCAGTTGGGAATATTTAGCTGGAGAAGAAGGAGGTTCAGAGGTGACTTTATCTCACTACAGCTCCCTGAAAGGAGGCTGCAGCCAGTGGGGTTCAGGCTGTACTCCCAGGCAGCTAGGAAAAGGATGAAGGGATGTACCAAGGGATGGGTCATGTTGGAAAAACTTCTTCACCAAAAGAATGGTTAAATACTGGAACAGGCTGCCCACGGGTGTGGTGGAATCACCAACTCAGGAAGTGTTCAAAAAAACAAGTGGACACGCCACTTGTCCAGTTTAGTGGAATAGTGATAGTAATCACTCAAAGGTTGGACTTGATGATCTTGGAGTTCTTCTCCAAATCCAATAATTTTTTTATTATTTTGTACCTTCCTTTGAGCTGTTAAGTGTTCCCTAAGTATACAGAGATAATGGAGATATATTCACAAGTTGAAAAAGTTGACCTATTAAGGAGCTGAAAAACCAAGAAGCATATTTTTAATGGCCCAGATAATGTAATAACTGAAGTGTCAAATGCTTCAGAAGTCTAATTGAAAAAAGTCTCTTTGAAAAAAAATAGAGCTGGAAAAACATACACAATTAATTTGTGATTAGAAAGATATCTTATAATTATATTTAGTTTACACATTGCTGTCCAAAAAATTTAAAGTTTCCTTTAAACAGATAGAGGCATCTTCCATTTTCTGGCAGGCACAATTTCCAAGAGGCTACAAGTATCTAGCAAAACATATTCACAACTCCTTAGCATCTCTGTTACAATTCCACCCAGTAGTTTAAAACCAGGGATGTAAACCAGCCAAAATACTCTTCCACTCCACCTTCATGTTTGGATACAACCTCCATTTGGACTCTCCAGAATAAACCAGGCACTCCCTTGCATCTGCCAATGAGTGTAATCATCACCCCTTGAAACTCTGTAGTGACTTTATTTGGACACTTTCAGTTAAACGTCTTGTGAAGTTCACCAGAAATCTGATAAACAACTGGACTTGTATCAGTGCTCAGTGCTTATATATGATCTTAAAGGTGAAACCACAAAGGTACAACAGACAGGTCTTAGAGCTATTGTTAATATTCTAACTCAATAACTCACCTGAATACTAATCAACAGCAAACATCAAGGAAGGCTGTAAGCATTTTACACAGAGAAGAGGGCACTTCAGGGGAAAAAAAATACACAGCTTCTTTTAACTTACCTTTGAAAGAAGATGATTTCAAGTTTTCAATATGTTACACCCAAAGCAGCCTAAACTTTTAAACCTGCCTCTAAAGAAAACACTCTGTGACCTTCAGTACTGAAAGAACTCAAAAAAAGATTAATACCTAATTCTTCAATATATTTAAATTGCAGACATCAGAGATAATGAACCAAGGCAAAGGGGATTGGTGGATTTGGGATTACAGTAGAGATCAAGTCAGGTTAAAGCTGTTACAGCATTCTGGCATTGATTCTTTTCAAGTATGCCTAGGGTTATAATTCCCTTTGCCACATCAAAAAAAGAAAGGAAAGTCTTATTTAAAAAAAAAAAAAAACCACAGCAAATTTCTTCTGGATACATTTACTCCAACTGCTCACAACAAAGTAAGTGATGATTCCTTAGAAGACTCTTCCCTCTTGCATTTATGTCAGGTTCTATCACATCCCCTCTGTGGATACAGGAGGAAAGAAAGACTGTCCAAATCTTAAGAAAAGCCCACAGTTTACTCCTTAGTCACCATCTAATCCAGTCATGTCTCTGCTCAAGCTTCATCAGTCATTTTAAGGGAAGCCACTTGTCCCCTGGCTGGCAGTCAGCCAGTAACTTCTGCTATGCTTTATTTAAATCCTTCACTGTCCACGAGTCTCCTCCAATGTGAGATATTAATGGCTTAAGGCCATCACAGTCAAGTAACTATTCTAGGATATCACAGGGAAGCCCTAAACCAATGAAGCACAAAGCAAACCTGAAATCAGAGATGGCTTCTGTTGCCAAGGCCTCCACCAGACAGAAAAACTAAAGGAATCAAGAGTGTAATGTATAAGATTTAGTATTTAATACACCATTTGGCTTTATTAAGGGAAACACAACAAGAAAAAGTGCATCTATTCAAACAGGATAAAAAACTCATTTTAAATTTTAATGTTTTGAATTTCAAGTATTCAGGACTGAGAAGTAATCTATATATACATCAATCCCATAGCATTTCCTATCTGAACTCGTTTACAATTGATCAGCTTTCAGCAAAAATCTAGACTTGCATGATCCTGAAGGTAAGAAAAAGTATTTGGTTTAATCATAGATCTGTACATGCAGACACAAACACTAATTACTCACCTGCAGTGTCTCTCAGAAAAAAAAAAGTCACCCAAGACAGAATGAGATACACAGACCCAGGAGAAACAACAAAGAGCATTTTATTAAATCGCTTAAGAAGAAAGAATGACCAAAGATAAAAGCAGTTTTACCACAAAGTCCTTTTCCTGCTTTTGGAGGACAAAACAAGCCGTGACATCAGAGTGCACATTGATAACACAATTTACTAGGTATGTATATATTCCCCCAAATCATCTCACACAAGTTCGATGTATACAAAATAAAAACGTAAAGGATAACTAGATTATTTTAACTCAATTTTTTATCTGTGATATGTGAGACTTACTCACATTTTCTGTTCCATTTTATGATCTCCCTAACAGAGCTTGCAGTATGTCAGACAGACAGATAATAAGCAGTGCTAGAAGCATAGTGAGTTTTTAAAACTAGATAAGGCAGAGAATTGTGCCACATTTAGAAAACTAAGAAATTAATCTTGTTACTTGAAGGAGAAAAGCAAAACATCATAGAAACCATAGAAAACAGTAAGAGCTCTCATTGTAAAAACTTGCAAAACCATTGCAATATCTGTAAATAAAACCTGAGAGAAAAGCAGTGACAGAAGTGTTAATTTATGAGCCAAGGTACAATTCATAATTTCACTTTTGGCAGTTTCCAGTTGCTACACTTTAGAGGCAACAACCCAATCTGCTTATCCCATCACTTCAAAGCTCACATTTCTAAAGCTTGCATCACTCTCAAAAATTCTGAGAATCCTGTAATTTTAAGTGCATAAATGAATACAAACTCGCAAAAAGCCAAGGAAAGGAGTTTCCCAGGAAGATTCTGAATCAACACAACCTTTAGCAGGGGAATAATAAAATTCTGCCACTACTAAATCAAAGTTCTGATGCAGTTAAGAGTTCACAATGGGAAGGCTTTGGGATTAACAGGTTGCTCCTCCACTGCTTCTGGAAGAGTCACAAGAAAATTTAGAAGATAATACTTTATTTGTTCCACTTAGGTTAACATACTGGTTTCACCTACAAAACTTCTTTCTAGGTTTGCAACCCAAACTGAAGTTTATTAATTCCCTTAGCTAAAGAGAAGATCATGGCAGCTTTAAAGTCCTTTTCAGCTTTGAAGACAATTGCAGTAAAGCTTCTCAGTCAATCCATCTGTTTGTTACATGGACTAACCCCAAACTAGTAAAAATTAAACCAAGATATTCTGTCCAGGAAATCTGTAATCCAAGTACAAAACAAGGTAGAAAATACCAACGACTACAAGAAAATAGATACATTAATGACAAGTTACCAAAAAACCCCCACAAACCTGAAACAAACCACAAATCTTTACACGTAAGAGAAGTAGAATTGAAGAGCTTCAGAAAGTGTTTCAAAGAAGGCAGCTTTGGAAGTATTTAGTGCAAATCCTTATCTAAAGAGTATGGGAGAAAGCATAAAATACACTTTATCAAGAGACTGAGGTGTCCTGGGATTTTCACAGTTAAGAGTGAGCATCTTAACAAAGAAATTACATTAACTTACATTTAACAAGATATTAAAGAGAAACAAAAAACCAACGCATATCACACTGAACTTGGTTTTTTGGGATAGTGATGGATATGAATTGGCTATCAGATACTTATGATCTCCAATGTGACCACTTCATTAACAGGAAGGATTTTTTCCCCTTTATTGGTGAATATGAACAGAAAATCCAAGCAACTACAAACAGTAAATTGTGTCACATTCATATGAAAGAACAACCTCAGATTTGGAAAAGTAAAGTACCAGAGAGAACAAAGGAACAAAACTTAATTCAAAACATGAGGCCAAAGTATGCATGTATTACCAAGAATCTGGAGGAATAGAGTCCTGCAGTTTTCACCGGAGTCAAAAAACAATTTTTTGCAGGTAAAATACTTAGGAGGTAATTAAAGTTCTTTCACAACAGTTTGAAGATAAAACTAATTTTCCCCAGAGAACAGATAACCCTCCAAACATCTACTCCAACACAAAGCAATAACTTCATCACTGGCTGACCTACATATAAATAGGAACAGTACAATTACTTCCCAAGAAAATATTAACTTGACCTAAAGCCATATTGAAATATAATTTGCTATCTATAGTCTCATGAAGCTTTTAATTAGGCCAATTTAATTCTCAGCATTTAGAGTGACTATAAAACAAAACCAAAAAAAACTAGGGAACTTTAACAAACAGCTCTATAGACTAATTCCTGCAAAAACTCTACCAAGTTAACTGGTATCTCAATGTGACTCCAAGATTAACAGTCAAAGAATTATATTCTCTGTAATACTTCCAAGTCAAGCACTCTTGCCACTGGATTGACAACGAATGTGAAATATAGGCTTTCTTTTTTCTGCATTGTTTTTAACCATGTTTAATAGAAATCACACTCACTTAAGGTACTGGACCTTTTACCATGCTTGCAAATTTAAATTTCTTATTGAGTAATCTTCAAAATCCCAAAGGCTATCAATATCTGTAGAAGCAAAAATTTCCTCTTGAAAATAAAAGTTGTAATTCTCCAAATACAAGAAATGAGTAAATATAAGGATGGCTCAGTCTTCTGAAGTTTCTGAACTTCTGCTTGTACCAAAAAGACATTTAACTCCAAAAGCCTGAGCTCTACAGGCAGGAAAAAGCCCAAGAACCATTAGATCAGTT
Source organism: Petroica traversi (assembly GCA_025920805.1). Taxonomy (NCBI): domain Eukaryota; kingdom Metazoa; phylum Chordata; class Aves; order Passeriformes; family Petroicidae; genus Petroica; species Petroica traversi. Next base: position 2,589,083 of record JAHLSL010000058.1, read on the forward strand.
TCCTACTACTACACTTCAGTAATGCCTTGAGCAATAGAAAGGAGTAAGAATCCTTCTCTTTGCAGAGGGTTTTTCCAAAAAGCAGAAAAGGAGCTAAAGCAGTCACAGACCCCATGAAAAGAAAATAAATCTCCCTAATTTCTGCAAGAAATGGCTACAGATCCTTGTGCCTCATTGGGCTGAGACAAATAAGAAAGATAAGAATTTAGCTAGAAATGAAATATAGGCTGTTATCCTCTGACAGCAAGTGATGAACATATAATTTATTATATTTGTTAAGATGTAATTATGTAACTAGTTATATATATTCATTAATGTTACATAATTAAAGGATTTTTCCTCATGTAGCTACCAAAGGTACCTTGCCACAAACTGTTAACAAACTTCAGCAAGCAAAGTATGGAAGATCATTCTCAGTTAGAAAGTAAGTTTAAGTGGCTTCTTTTTTTTAGGGGGGTTTAGACAGCAGATTCACTGCAAGTGGTATTTGCAGAGGGCAAATAAAACAAAGATATATTAACAGATTACACTGCATCATGCAACAGTATTATGCTACTCAGTATAAAAGACACTACTGCAGTTCAACACCATTCCCTACTCACAGAAATAGGTTTGAAACAGTCAAGAAAAACATGACCTGGACATTTTTCTCTACCAAATGACTTCCTTAAGTCTTTAGATTTCAACAGTGTATTCAGTCATGTGTTAACTGCAAAGGTTAAGACTTTAGGAACAGTCACACAGGTATTATAAATAATTCTGAAAATATCTGGAGCAAAAAAAAGGATGATGCAGCTCTATTGCATACAATAGTTTGGTACCAGTTTTAAAAAATGTCCTTGAGCAGGAAAGTGTAAGAACCAATTCAGAGAGTATCAGTAATTCACAAAGGCTGAACCACAAGGAGTTAAAACAGAGCTGAGCACTGCACAGAAACAGGCTGAATAACCACATGATGCCACCAGCCTTTCTTTCCATTTAAGAAACTTATAAACAGTTCAATACCACTTAGGAAATCAAAAAAGGAAATCTGAGTTTGAAAGGAGATAAATGTCTTACAGCTGCCCAACAAGAAAAGAGAAACAGTACAATTTAAAAAAAGATCACAAAGTAGGCAAAATCATGCAGGACCCATCACAAAAGAGACTGAAGAACATCGTGAAGAGTTGTGAAAATGACACATTCCTCAAACCAGAAAAGACACTTCGAAAATGGAATTTGATTTCACAAACTGACATGAAAATAAACCATCAAGGAGGCAAAGATGCAGAACTGGGCAAGACGTGCAAATCAAAGGAAGAAGCAAGCAATGCTGAAGGGGACAGAATCTGAAATACTGAGATTGCTCATATTCTGCTACTCTCAACCAGTTAACACTAATCTTAGTTTTGCCTTTTTCTTTTTTACTAAAGGAAAATAACTTGAACAGAACTTTCATCAGTCAGCTAGTAAATTTAGAGAGATATTTTAACAAGTTAGTTTATGCTATTCAAGGATTCACAAAGAATAATAATTTGTCATGCAGTTTGAAAACAGGCCCTACCAACACTATGATCCAAAACAGAGGGATCACATCTATTTAATTATCAAGAAATTTACAAAACATTAAACAGGTCTTCTTGCCAATACCATCTTCCATTCTAAAGTGAACACTTAATTTCCAGCACTCAAGAATTTTACAGTAATTAGAAACTGGTTTTCTGAACACACAATACAAATTTCTCAAGTCTTCCAATTAGCACAGATTTCCCAATGAAAGGAAAGCAAAATTAAACATAACACAAAAAAACCCCCTAAACACCAAATGCTTTCAATTAAGGTCTTCCCTGCTATGGAATATTTGAAACCTTCAAACAGTTTTCTTTTTATGACATATGTCATGGAGAATGTACTTACTATTTTTAGTCATAACACTGATGCCCATTCAGGAGTTAAGTAATTAAGTAATACTCAAATGCTATTTAGAATAATATTTTAGGTTAAATTCTTCAGGGCAGGAACTGGCTTATTTCTTACATACAGGAATGCAAATATTGAGTATCAAATAGAGACATTTGTCACTTTTGCTAAAAGCTAATAAAAGGGTACTCAAGGGATTAAATTAGAAGTCCAAACTAATTTCAGGAACTTAGATAAACTGTCACGTCAAATGTTTTTGAGGAATTACCCAAAATCTCACTACCAAAATAGTTCTACGATCTCTAAATAGAAGATTCACAGCACTTACTAGAGATTGCTTAATATTGACAGAAATCAAAGCTTATTAATTGCTGTAATTGACAATACAACCAGAAACAGCTGTCCCGAAGAGCTTAATTTTCTAAGTAGTAAATGTACTTAAAGTAGTAAATGTGCATAAAAGCAAGTGTAAGAGTACACACAATGCAGTGTTAGGAAAATGACTGCTATTTATAGGCTCTACAGGTTCCAAAATAAGTCCAGTAGATGCACCTCTGCAGAGCCCCAGGGACTCCCAGTAGGACCAGTTGCTCACAATCAAGAATCCAGTCCAAGGCACTGTACAAAGACTGACACAATTGTGCTTGGAGTCTCACCCTGCCCACAGACCATCATCTTTCTGCTATTCACCATCTTATCTCTCCATGTGCCACCCTTTCAAAAATTTACAGTTTGCAAGTATTAAAGGTAGCATATAATGCATATACATTTGCATACCAGTCTGTAATATGAACTGCAAATCAAACAACACTTGTCATTTTAAACAAAGTGTTTTAACAGCTCTTTGTGAAACGCTGGGTAACAAGGATTGACTTGACACAACATTTATGGCACTGCACAGATGCTACACAATACCTCTGAGAAAGTAGATAAAATTACAAGTAAAACCCAGTCTTTCTCTAAAACAAAATTTTCTGGCATCTTTAGCTGTTCTGCCCCCTGCTATAGAGCAGTACACTATTACTACAACATCACATAAAAACACCTACATCTAAACCCACCATCTTCTCATTCTGCTCCATTTTAGTCCCTTTTACTCACAGAAAACAGGACTTCTTTTCTCACCACAAAAGGGCATTTGGCCACATTTTAACTCACCATCCCATTTCTTCAAGGCCTCCCAAAGGAGAATTTTTCAGAACTGACCTTTAGCAAAACTCAGCTGCACCAACACTAGAGTTGCACTGTAACATTCAAGAGTATGCAAGAGTCAAACTTACTAACCTTTCATATTTTACAATTAACATGTATCTGATTTTTCAATGCACTGTCTGAAAGCAAAAAAAACCCCAAACACACTAACAACAGTGGTATCTACTGCAAATGCTTTAGTCTTTTTAATAAAATAAACAGCGTTTTGAATAAAATATTTTGGGAAAACTAACACTGCTTTTTAAGAATCACTGGAAAAACTTCAGAATAAGTTGCAAACACGTATTTTACTTGATACCCCTGAGAAGAAAAGTTATCAGAGTGCCAAGATAGTCTACTTGAGTCAAATATAAAAATCAAGTCTATTTATTCATCTGACATTTTTATAGCTGCTGCTTAGAAGTTCTCCTATTTATCATAGGCTTTTTTCTAGACTTGTTAGCAGATCTACATGCAATCAAGCTTTAATCTAAAAAAAAATCTGTGAAGTGTCACTTTAGCATTATCAACAAAACTGACCCATGACTGCTCAGATACCATGGTGCTAAGCCTGTTAGCAGTGGCTCAATACTAAATTAAACTTCCCAAGGGAACATCTTATATACACAAGACTGAAAAGCTGTTCAGTCATCACGCCTACTAAGTACATGAGTTCTCCTTCACAAACTCAGGCCTGAAGCACAGCCATGGAGTTTATTGAAAAAGAAACCCAACAACAAACCAAACAACTCCTTTTAAAGTCCTCTCTGCTGGCCAGTGTCATTCAGCAGAGGGAATTCAAGTGACTTTTTTCAGTGATGTTATTCAGAACCTACAAAGACAGCAGTGAAACAACAGTTGGTTTTGTCTTTTATCATACATAACAAAAAAACCCCAAAACACCTGATAAATGTACACACAGAGATACTCGCAGGGTAACAACAGAGAAGAGGTAGAAAAAGAGTCCTGTAGCTTCCAGCTGATGAAAATAAGGGGTAAAAAATCTCCATATTTGTCACAAATATATCAGAGGAAGAAAAAGTTCCACAGCACTTAAAGATGATCCTAGGATTGTATTCTTGTGAGAATCACAGCTGAACTGACTTTTCCAGTAGCTTGGCTTCTTCCCAGAATCGTATCAACCCTGGGCTTCCTATCTGTTGTCCCATTCCTTCCTCTCCTGCCCCCCTCCCCCCAAAAATTCTGATTTAATTTCTATAAATGTCTTACTACATTTTTTAATTCCTACCCACCTAACTAAGGCAATGTTATAAACTATTGTAACTTCAAGCTGATTCAAGCTTCAGTTCTTTGCCTTAAGCTTGCTCAAAAATGGTCACCAACACAGATTTTGCAAATATTCACAAACTGACACAACCTGTTTACAGCTCAGAAGCCAACATTTTTATTGGCAGTTCATAAGAAATGCTGTCCTTTAATCCAAAGCATTTAACAGGTTTCCAAGACTTCTTTAATGCAGTTAAGGATTATTTATATCACTAGGATTTCTTCCTTAATTGCAAAGGGAGTATCAATAGCAGGGCCAAATGACTGTCAAGTTACAAGCAAGTCAGATATAGTCTCCAGCCTGTTTTGTACCATCAACACAATTTTGCCCAAGCAGTTAAAGTGCTTGTAGTGCTTGTTAAAAAACACAGTCTTTATGGAAAAATCCTAATAAAGTATAGCTACCAAATTAAAATTTTCAAGCTAACAAAATTTCAAAATTAAGAAGAAATGACACTCCAAAAATTACTTCACTCAAAAGACGGGGGTTTTAATTCTTAGATACACCTGAAACTTAAAAAAACCCCAAACAATTCTCCACAGGCTTTTGCCACTCAAATTATATATATAAGACCTGAATAGAAAGGCAAGATATAGTTTAAGCTTAGCCCTGGTTAAACTCATCTCAATATTACTAAATACAGTATTTCATGCAGTGACTAAAAAAATCTGGCGACATCATCCACTAAGTAGAATACATTGCTTCTAGTCCTGGCTCTTCCCAGAATATTTGAACTGGTATACCAAAAGATATACCAGTTATATAATCTGTATGTATTACAGATTAAAAGATGCTGATGCATGTCCAAATCCCAGTTCATTCAACACATTAAGGCAATCTCTGTAGCTGATCTTTCTGACACTGCTGGGTGTCAAGATTACTTTAGGCCACCCTAAGAAACAGAGTAGCTTTTACAGGATATTAGAGGCCCATTAGACTCCATGTCTAATCTCTAAAAGCAGTCACTTTAAGTGGGTAAAACACTGATAAAAGGTATTGGAAGAAGGCAGCCTGTGACCACCCAACACCATCACATGCCCTAAGCCCAAGGGACAATGCTCAGCTCGTTTTCTAGCAGCTGTATTTTAATTCCAAGTCCCAAGACCCCTAAATTTGTAACAGCTAATTTGATTTAGACATATTTATTTTCAAAGCTAGAAACACAGATTTCCAATATCACATACTAATGATAACTTCTAAACAATAACAAGGATCTTGGATAAGTTTATTACCTTGCCATGACCTCAACCTGTTCCATTTGTAGAACAAGGACAATATTTACCAGCTTCACAAGAGCACAGCAAGTTAAATTCTTATGGTCTTTGGGAAAGAAAGAACCTATTTAAGCAATTTATACAATCATGTCAGCCAATAAAATGTGAACTGTTTCAGGAGTTCCAACTTTTCTATATTTTAATTAACATAGGCCTGGAAGTCAAACAAGATGCTTTTTTTCCTAATGGTATCCTGCTCAGAAGTCCAGCTGCATAACCTTTAAGCCCAAGCACTCTTCACTCTCTTTTTATGCCAACATATGCCTGTCATCATTCCTTCCCCACCATTCCAATTTTTATTCCCCCATCCTTGCCCTGCTTGCTCCTCCAGCAGCAGAAGAGTTGGATCATGACAAGGACATCACACAGTAGCACCTTCCCTGTCTCTGCTGACTCTGGTTAAGAAATAACAAGTAGGAAGTATGGAAACAGCCAGTCCCCTTAACCCCCATGTAGGTTCCCATGGGGAACATAAAGGAATAAACAAGCTCAGGAAAACAGAAAAACATACAGCCCAGAAGAAAACAAGGACCAAAAACTGGGAAATGTGTCACAGATGAACTGGCTGCCAATGAACAAAGAACAGTGCAGTGTAATTTTTCTCCTAATTACAACTTGACAAACGATATTACACAGAGAAGGGAGAACAGGCTTGGCAGGGAAGAGGAGGGGCAAGGAAATGGAGAGCAAATTGCTTTCAAGAAGTCATATATTAGCTCAAATTACAAAAAAATGTTTTACCATGAAAATAATTTCTGGTCATCATTTCATAGAGTTAAAACATAGTCTTTAGAATCATTAAATCAGTTAGGCTGGAAAATACCTCTGAGATCCCTGAGTCCAACCTACAGAATTTTATGCTCAACTACCATTCAGACTTAAAATGGTTTGGGAGAGGATACAATTTTCTTTAGTGAAACACAGCTAAACACAGACAGTAAAAACAAGGAGAGAAAGCAAAACAATTCTTCAAACTGGAAGAAAAAAAAAAAATCAAAGCAACGCTGAAAAATCTTATGCAAGATTAATTTATTAATTACAGTAGAAGAACATTATTAAGCATACCTAAAATTTAGAAAAAGCTATTTCTCCTGTAACACAAGCAACTGGACCAGAGGCAATGGGCAGGAACTGATGCACTAGAAGTTCCACCTCAGCATGAGGAAGAACCTCTCTGTTGGGCAGTGTCGACACATGGAACAGATCACCCAGAGACGTTGAGGAGTCTCCCTCACCAGAGATATCCCAGAACCATCTGGACACAATTCTGTGTAATGTGCTCCAGGACAACCCTGCTGGAGAACCAGGTGACCCATTTTAGTCCCTTTCAACCTCACCCATTCTGTGAGGAGGCAGAAGGAGACAAAGAGAAATGGTCTGGCATAAAAATGTGCACTTCTGCCTCATCTTGTTTCCTCAGAAATACCAGAATTACTGAATTCTCTTTTTCAGGCACTGATTGACAGAAGACAGGCCCATCTACTTTAAGATACGAATAAACCCCACAATTTAGGTGCTATTAATCTCACTCCCTTAAAATTTTCCTTTCACCTTGTAAGCCTTAGGTGATGAATATACTGAAGCTCCTGATGTATGTCCACCACAAACTATTTTCCCTTCAATTACTCAATTCTCATTCCTCCCTACTGTCAAATTAATAGTTTAACCATATAAAAACAAAATTATACTTCTACCACAGGAATGGTGAAAAAATATAATTACTTTTTTAAGAAGCCCTTTTTCTTCTCCACCAACAGACTATCTTCCTGTTTAGAAATAGCTAGCTTTTTGTTCAGCTAAAAACCAAAGCATTTAATACCCCTTCCTGCTAAATAGTAAAGACTTATTTAAGAGCATCTTCTGGGGTACTTTTTTTGCTTTATTGCAAAAAAAAAAACCAAACCAAACCAAACCCCAACTTGTTTGGAGGCTCTTTACTCCAGTAATTTAGAACCAGTCTAAGATCAGTTCTGGCTGAAGAAAATGCACCAGAAGCACTAGTATTCAAGTGAAGTGAGTCAAAACAATTGAATAAGAGACCAGTTAATATGGATGCAAGATCCAACACATTTTGGGTGACTCCTGTAGAATTCTGGGGCTTCTGTACTACTTCTATGAAGTTCAAAAACTGGATATGAACCAGAACACAGACCATTCCAAGACAGAATTTATCTATCTAAAACTAAGATTGTTTCATACCTTCATCTGTGCTGTTTACCTTTTCCTAGAAAACACTACTCATAGGAAAAACTTGCTAAGTCAACTCAGACAAAAATAGCTTGTCAACATTACTTCTAGCATTATGTAATCGTCATCGTATGCTCTGACAGATTATTTTAGAACTGGTTATACCTAAACATCCAGAAGAACATTCTTTGACTCACTAGATGTTTTTGTTTTATCTTAAGCTACCTACTACAAACACAACAATACATTCACCTCTTTTTTTACCATAACTGTCAACTCTCTCATCCTGTAAGAATATAAAAGAAATGTTGTCCTGAACTGTGAAAAAGTAATTTCTCTAATACCCTAAGGGTTGAAACAAGATGTACTCCTTCCTTAAAACTGAACTCTTTCAATGAAAACATTCCCTGAATAACGACAACAAAAAGAACAGCAACTTAAATGAAATGCTGGGGGTGGTTTTTTGCTAATGTATAGTTTTAGATTGGTTTTCAGACCGAAAGGCACCTAAGATCAGGCGTTACCAGAACCAGTGCAGTGATACAACCACAGTGATTTTCCACTTATCCAAGAAAACAAGCACTTTTACTGGTAGAGATTACATCCAGCACAGCTTTTTTTCTTCAGTATATGCATTTCCACATTGCATCATAGACAAATACTATTGAGGAAGCAATGAAGTAATGATTAACATGATTATAGCATCAAAAGATGATAGAAAAGGTTTAGTTACAATAGAATGGAGAAAAAAATAATCATAGGGAGTAATACGTGAAAGTTCAGTTCATTAGAGGTCATTAATACGCATATGGGCATCATAATTCAATAGTATTTCTTTCCTTTTATGCACGTTAGTCTATCTCATCTGGCAGGTCTTTGAGAATAAGTTTGTCATAGAAGACCCAACTACTGGCAGGATGAGCATAATTGTTGTGTGGAAGATGATCACTGTTCATGATGATCTATACATTCAAAGTAATTAGCAATATTACAACCATGGCAAAAGTGGTAATAAGTTCTTTAAGCCTCAAATTCATTAATATCTTGTTCTCAAAACATGAGCTTTCCCCCCCTCAGTCTTGATGTGCTCCCAACCAAAACCAAAGCTTTATACGTTTCAAAACATTTCTCCAAATGCACATCTATTAAAGTGTACAAACAAAACCAACTTGAGCATGACGCATTAGTTTCTGCCACAACTTTATTTTTTAAAGGAAAGACTGCAGTGCCTGCTTAAAAACAAAAGGAAACTCATTTTTGACTTCCAGGCCCTGTGATATCTAACATGCAATGTGATAACCAGCTGCCTTCACTCTGAAAGGGTTAAAAACAACAACACCAAAAAAAATTGAACTCCTTGCATTTCTCCAGCTGTAAAACCAAAATATTGCCAGGTCTTCCTGCAGCCAGGGTACTGGACAATTTAGGCTAAAATAAATGTTTATTTAAAAAAAGGGCGTTGATTTCTTGGCAGCGGCGAAAAGCAGGAGACACCCCTAGTGTCGACGTAAAATACTACAGGACTCCATACTGTATCTCCAAGTTAATTTTACAGCAGAAAAAGGCGAATTTTACCCAGCCACGATTTAAAAACCAGAGCGGCTCTCTCACACACACACACACCTGGCCACAGGGCACTCCCGCGGCCTCACACCCCTCGCATGTGATGTGTCAGCTTTCCGCCCCAGCCCGCTCGCAGCGCACATTATCCCGTGCATTGGGCTACGTGCATTTCAGCTTTCCGGCCCGCACAGCACCAGCACAGCGCTGCTGCACCGGGGGCGGGGGCAGAGCCCCGCCGAGCTGCGGAAC
>JAHLSL010000058.1:2599133-2632220 GCA_025920805.1 Petroica traversi
GGGGCGGGGCCAGCGCGACGCAGCGGCGGGGGCTGGGGAGCGCAAAATGGCGGCGCGGCGGCTGAGGGGATGGCCGGGGTGGGAGAGGGATTTGAGGTGATGGAGTGCAGTCGGCAGCCCGCCTAAATCACTGTAGCCCCTAAGTCACTGTAACCCCAAAATCACTGTAATCCCTAAGTCACTGTAACCCCAAAATCACTCTAGCCCCAAAATCACTCTAACCCCAAAATCACTGTAACCCCAAAATCACTCTAGCCCCAAAATCACTGTAACCCCAAAATCACTGTAACCCCAAAATCACTCTCACCTCTAAGCTTCTAAACGCCTAAAGCACTAAGCTACATCCCCCAGCGCCAAATCCAGCCTTTTAAACACCTCCAGGGTTGGTGGCTCCACCACCTTCCTCCATTCCGATGCTTGACCACTAGACCAGTGAAAAAAACTTTTTTTTCTGCTATCTAATCCTAATCTCGGCTGTCTCAGGTTGAGGCCGTTTTCTCAGGTTCTCTCACTTGCAGGCAGGGTAGAAGAGGCCGGGATCAGGTGGTTGGAAAGAGGGGTGAGGTCCCCCCTGAGCCTCCTCCAGATTAAATTACCCCAGATCCCTCAGCAGCTCCTCATAAGCGTGTGGGGAAAAGGCGATTCTTGGGGCTGCCACAAGGTCCCTTTTAGTAGGCCTTTTGTGTTGAATGTCAACTGCAAAACACAACTGTTGGGTTTTTTTCTTTTTGCTACTAAACCAGGACTGATTCAGGCTCATAACATACACTTTTTTTTTTTTCCGCCCTTGCATGATTTGACAGATAAATGTGTGATCACTTTCAAGGCTGGGCCTGGCTAAAGGTGACTGTGTGGCTGCAGTGAATGGCTTGAGAAGTCTTGAAAAGGACTCCAAGGATGCATTTCCTGACCTGTGCAGTAGATGTAAGTACAAAAATACCTTAATAAAGCCACTACAGGTACTGGTGGTAACAATTATTTTTCCTTCAGGAAAACTATTGGAACTTCTGGCCGTCCTTGTTCTCCCAAACGCCCTCTGCTTAGGCTGGTCTCCCTCAGCTATAACCTGTATATATATCTTATTACATACATAATTATTATATATATATCTGTACATGTGTGTGTATGTATGTGTTTTTATAAGCTGTTCTGCTGGAGCCCTTGCTGCTTGAGCTTCCTCATGTGACTTCTGCATTCTGCAAAAGGGGAAAAAAATTCCATGCTGGGAGAAAGCTGTCTGCAAGGAGGCCTTTGAAAGTGTGCCTTTGAGAGGTGGCTGCTCTCCCTATGTTCTGGCTGTTATTTTCCTCAGGTTTTTAATGTTGTATTGCAAGAGACTCTCCAGGCTTGAAGCTGCTTGGTGAAGAATCACAGAGTATTTAGTGTTGGAGGGACCTCTGGAGATATCTGGTCCAACCCAAACATTTAACAGATTTTTAGAATATGGTGTTTTAGTACTGTTAATAGTTAATTATACAAAATTAAGGGAATTGTGCAGTGATGAGATAATCCTTAAAAGTGTATGCATGTATCTTTGTTGTTTCATGCCAGCTTTGTACCCTGCATAGTCTACAAAATGAAATTACTGAGCTGAATGGAAACTCAGATGAAAGATGTAGTCTCAGTAACCCCTTTGGGGAAAGATTTAGGGCAGTGCAACTGCTTGCATAAGTGAGGCTGACCCTCAGAGAGCAATCTCTATATATTGTGAAGTTCTAAGTAGGCCAGATGACACCTTGAAAAACCTTTGTAAAGGGTAAAATAAAATAGTTAACTAAGAGTGTGTGAGTCTGCATTTCCTTTGGTGTTTTTGCCTTTCTGTCCTCTCTCTCCTAAATGGGTTTATTTTGGAGCACTGTGACACAGCACATAACACTGTAACAAATTAGGTGGTGATGTGAAAATAATAATTACTTATTGTTGTGTTAATACTGCCAAAGAGAAGACTGGGTACCATGTTGATGTTGTTTCTCAAGCATTTCTTACTTGGCTCATGATAACTAGACACTTTGCCAGGGAAATGCAAATTAATTCTGCCAAGTTCAAGGTGAATGGTGAGCTAATTCATGGGGGAAGGGAAGACTGGATTAATGCTTTAAAACCAGGTTAATTTTTTAGGACCACAGTGAGAGCATAAGCTTTCCTGTCTACAATGGTAATATCCTCTCCCTTCAGCTCCTTCTGGAAAAGGTCCTGCTTCATCACTGTTGCCCTATTTGTGGGAGTCTGAGCTGATCTAAGATTAGCAAAGGTTACTTTTAGAATTCATGGAAAAACCTGGAATCTTGAAATGAAATGCACAAATGCTAAGAGGAATGGGAATCTCCCATAGGAAACTCTGCTCAGGGACCTACATAAAAGAAGGATGATTGGGGAGTTCAAGAATAGATCAAAAGTTGTTCTGTTCTAGAAGACTGAAGCAAAGCAGAACAATTAAAATTCAGTTCTTAGAAACTGTTAATGACTGATGAATGTCATTGATATGCAGCAAGGGGGAGCTTGAGCAGGAAGAACCAGGAGTGGGTCAGGGAGATTGCACAGAAAAGTCTGACAAAAGTAACTAAGTGAAGGTGTTGATGAGTGAATCTAAATGGTGGTAATTTGCTCCAGAAGAAAACAAAACAAGCACTAAAACATAAGTGTAATATTTGAGTTAATAACAAGTCAGCAAAACAGGCTTGTAAGAACCTGGGCCTGGCCACAGTGGCAGGTTATACATCAGAAAATTATCTGGTCCAGGGAAGGAATTTATTTTCTGCCTGTTTCTATTCACAGATACAGATGGTTAGGATGTCTCTTCTTTTGAGGGGAAAAAATCCTAATTGATAGGAGTCTAGGAATAAAATATTTGTAGATGTCACTGAAAGCTAGCATTAAAACTGACTGGCCACTAGCCAAAAATAATAAATTGAGATCTCCAAGTGAAGAGGGAAGTCTGATATAAAACAGTCATGCTACTTGCATCTCTGCTATTGCAGCTGTATCTAGCAGATTCTAGAGCAGAATCAGCTAACTTAAATTGAAGGAGGCTAGAATTTCTATTGAATAATTGTAATGAGACTAAAATAAACAGAAATGAGGAACATAATACCTTATTTGTTACCTTTTTGAGTTCCAAGTAGACAGAGCCAAGAACTTAGGAAAATACAATTTTAATCATGTAATGCAGTTATGTCACTGCTGATAGTTTTGAACCTGTAGATGCAGTACAAAGGAGAACTAGTGCTCTTTGAATTCCCTTTTCTTTTGTTTGAATGTGTCTAAATTGCTTTTCTTTTATGTCTAACTTCTAGAAGAAGTTAAAAATGAAAGATGGTGTTTGTTAGTGTGTAGGTAAGAGTCTGTAGAAAACCATGACTTCCATTTAACACTTTGCATTATGAGTATTTTTGACTAGTATTTTTGCAAATATTGATCTGTCTTTTTTTTTTTTCCAGAGTAAGTTTCAGACAATGCTTTGTCATTTTTTGCTGTTAGCAAAGCTCATCTGCAGCATAATTGTAACTGTTCAAACTAGGATCATAGCATCATGGAATCATTTGGTTTGGAAGGGACCTTTAAGGGCCACTAGTCCACCATAAGCAGGGACATCTTCAACCACAGCAGATTATTCAGGGCCCAGAACAATCTGACCTTGAATATTCCCAGGATGGGCTTTCCATCCCCCTTCTGGGCCACCTACTGCAGGGTTTTACCATCCTCACTGTAAGAAACATCTGTGTCTCCATGTAAATGGAAACTCATTAAGCTACAGATAAGTAAATATGTAAACTCTGTACCTCTTTGGGATTTTCAGTGTTATTAACCACTATGATGTGGCTTGCACAGGGCTTGACCTAATGCCTGGAAAAGTTTCTGTGCTCCTGCTTATGTGTATGGGCTCTAGCTCATTTCATGGCTTGTTTCTTTGAAAGTGCTATTTGTGATGCTTTAACTGTCTCAGAGTTTTGAGGGTTTTTTAATATAGCATATCTGGTTTTAGTCCTGCATATAGCATATAATTCTTTGTCTTGGCTTGTGCTAGTCTTCATATAAACACTCCTGACTCATAAACCTTGCTGGATGCAATTTCTAAGAAGCATTCCCCTCTCTGTTAACCCAGGGTTAGGGCTGCCACCTAATTAAATAATCTTCTGTCCTGACCCTTAACAGGCTGTAAGCAGCTTTTCCCAGCAAGGCAGGTAAACTCCTGGGACAGTGCAATAAAGCTTGAAAATGCACTATTTTTAAGCATGTTTGTGTGTTCATATATGCTCTAGTAGTGTTATGGAAAAACCAATATACTTTTATTCTTCTGTAATTCTATAAAAGGAAGAAAGGAAAGCAACCTTTTATGAACTGGCATTGAGAGAAAGTGCTTTCAGTTACAGTGGGCAAGGGAGGCTGTACTTTATCAGCAAAAGAGGAAGCCTTCTCAGATAGAAATTAAAACTGTAATTTCCCAGCATGTTTGAATTGTCCTGATAGTCCAGGTCCTGTGCTATTAATATCTGTAAAATCCATGCACCATATTGATTGATCATTTCAACTGTAATAAAAGAATAATAAGCAAATCTAAAGATACAATACTGACTAGAACTGACAATGGTTGGAAAGATAATGTACCTCTCATTGTATCTATCTTACTCCTACATCTATCTTTTCAGTTGAAAGAAATCGAAGGGAACCTGTCCTTATTTTCTCACATATTTGTGAAGCATGTATCAATTGCCAAGAAATATGCATGTATAAATTAGCAGGAAAGGGGGATGATGCTTTTCTGATCCAATAAGGCACAGCTGAAAAAACTCATTTAATGAAAGACCAGAAAAATGCTGTGGGGCACAGAAGCCTTGTGAAGCTGTAGATAATAGGGTGAGTTTTAGTTGCCCACTGGTTTATTTTGTGTCACTGTGGAATGCTAGATCTCAAATTGCTGGAAGAGGTGCAGATGTCTCTTGGATATGTGCATTTACTGAAACAGTGTCTGTAAATGCTTCTGATCTGTGGATCTTGCTGCCCAAGGTGCTGTGAATTAAATGACCTGATTGTAGGATTATTTCTTTTCAGCTCTTCTCTGTCATTAACAGCCCCTAAGGACTTGAGGCCACAGACTGAAAATCATCACAAGAAACTTTTTGGTTTTTTCCTTAACTGCATTATGAAGAGTGGCCTTCTGATTTCCTCAATGTACTGCCAGTTCTGGCTAGGATGAACTGGGGATAAAAATGCTTTCTTTGTCTTTGTCCCTGTGCCTATCATAATCACATTACCAGATAACTCTCTGCAGAACAATATGGAAACAATGTGCAAGAAAGATTGAGACTAAAAGGTTGTATTTTTCTAGAGACTCTGCTGTTAGCATAATACTTTCATGTTGTGATCATGTTGTTTGCCTTGCAGTTTCTAAGAATTCCTGATGGCATCCAACTGTAGCTAGGGTTAGTATAATGGGCTGCTTTTTTTTTCTGAAGACATTTGTTCTGGAGAGCTGTTATGGGCTGACTGCTCAAAAACCGTGCAATAAATGGAAGCAAGTGCTGGAGTAGTGTTTGTTTTATTTTTTTCCCCACTTAAGTGCTTGTTTGCAGCCTTTGCAAAGGGTTATTTATTTTGCTTAATTTTGCTAGAGATACATGTGTATCAGTCTGATTTGGGAAGTTCTTATCTTCCTGCAGTAACTGATTAAGGCTGTAGAGACCAGTCTGCACAGGTTGTTAATGAGCTATTAATGTATGTCACTCCAACATTGTAGAAACAATCTCTTGAATTACTGTTTTATCACTGGTCATGTATTTACTGACTAATTCGGGTTAAGGCCAGTGCAAATTCTGAAGGCGATGACTCAGGCAGCAAACTAGACCAGTGATTTAATGGCAAAACAACAATCTGAACTGAAACTATGCCAAAAGGACTTTATTTGTTCATTGTCTTTCCTGTAGCATAGAGAAAAGTAGGGAACTCCTTGGCTGCCGATCCTCTAACAGTTCGAGTTGGGGACAAATTTTGAATACCAGTTAGTAACCTGACTCTTTCAAGAGTACATGTTTTCCTGTGGAGTGCCTTTTAGCATATCACTGTGTGTTATGGGGAGTTAATTAGTGCAAGGTTCTCTATTAACCTCTTTTTGTTGTCATTGAGGACAAAAATAATGGCATTAACAAATGCTGTCTGTGGTGTGATATGTTAAATTGCTTCTAGCTAAGTTGTGCATTTTTCTACAGCTTTTATTACCATGATCTCTGTGCTCATGTAATCTGTTTTCATTTGCAATGCTGTCAGCAGTATGAAAAATTATGTAGCCTGTTAGAGCTT
The DNA here is from genome assembly GCA_025920805.1 of Petroica traversi. Taxonomy (NCBI): domain Eukaryota; kingdom Metazoa; phylum Chordata; class Aves; order Passeriformes; family Petroicidae; genus Petroica; species Petroica traversi. The sequence goes on from JAHLSL010000058.1 coordinate 2,605,428, forward strand.
TCAAGCAAAACATGATTCAGCATGATCACATACATTAATGTAAATGTTCAGAGCTCTTTAGCTGAGGCAGTGAGACCACACTAAGGGAGTCACTTGTGTGTGGAATTCTCTCCTTGGGGCTGCTGTTCCACACAGAGACTCTTGGGAGTGCAGGTAGAGGACTGTGTGGTTTGTCATTGAGAGAGTATAACCCCCTATTCCATAAGATAAGTTTGCCACAGGATGGGATTTTTTTCTTTTCCAGCAAATTCAGAAGGTGATACTCTTCTCTCAAAGTGCAAAGCACCTGGCCTATCAACCATGCCTGTCTGCCAGTGTTTGGATCAACAATGGATACCTCCTTTTTCTTACCACAGGACTAGAAAATCACCTCAGCTCTTTAGTGGTGAGTGGAAGTTTCAGTAGAAAGTGAAATTGCACTCAAGCTGCTGGATGGGGCTTCTGTGTTTTGTTCACATAAAGCAGGTTCATGTCCTGAATCCCAAGCATTTAGACTTCCTTGGTTTTATGCTTGGTCTTTTGCACTTGTAATGTAATATGGTTACCCAAGGACTTGTAAAAAGGTTTTGTTTCTTGACATCATCTTCTTCCTTACAGATAATAGGCTGCAAAAGAGTGCACATTTTTGCAGTGTGTGTGTGTCACTAAAACTACTGGAAGCTCTTGCTTTGCACTGAAGTTAAAGAATCTCTTACAGGAATTAAAAATTGGCTGGTGTTGCTGTTAATCTCTGTTAAGCTGAAGATTTTGAGTGATTTAACTCTTTGGGCCTTCATCTTGCAGAAGACTGTCTGATTAAAAGGGGCACTTGCCAGGGATGGTGTGCAGCTTGTTACCCTGGTACAGTGTTAAGTCACGGTGCTTCTGCCTCCTACTTATTTGGCAAAGTACCACCAAGTTTCTGGTGTGGAATTGATTTATAACTTCAGTTGTAGATTTAATATCAGCTTCTGATCCATCAGGCTGTTTCTGAGCTCTCCCGCAAGTAAAAAATAGAAATTTTCCTTTTCTGAAAGGACCTGCAATGTTTCCAGAGGAGATTTCAAAAGTCAGAATAAAGACATTTTCTCTCCTTTTCCTATCAAAATTCTCCCCAATTCTGTCTCCCTGCAGACAAAATGTATGCATAATGACAGTGAGGTTCCCAAGTAAATACCATGAAATTTTGTGTGTCTTAGTCATACAGTGCTATTTTTCTTTCCTCTGTCAATAGGGAAGAATACTGCACTCTGAAAATTGTGCATTTTATTTTGCAGCCTGCTTTGCACACTGAAAACAATTTCAGATTTTGTACCGTAAAGTACCACCACTGGAATTTTGCTGAAGCCCAAACCATTTTCTACTGGCTGATAGTATTCTTAAATATACTGTCTCTAGTTTATGCAACAGGTATTATACAACAAGAGATACTCCAGACTGTCCTCAATATGAAATCTAATTTCAAAAACCCACTTCTGTAATCCTTCTCCATTGCAGGAACAAGGCCAGTAATGATTCTCATGCTTTTCAGCTGGTGGGGAATGCAACAGAACATTTTGTGACTTTGGATCATGTGTTTATGCATAAATAACCAAAAAGAGATTGAAGAGAACAGTATCAGAAAAAAAATAGTACAGATTATTAATTATCAGGATAGTACTAATGAGATGAGACTGTGTTGAAAAAAACTGTATTATCTTGTAATGAACTGCAGCTTTGACTTTGGCCATTGAGTTGAAGTTGTCATATGATTCCTTCTGCAGATTTAGGAACAGCTGGTAGATTTGCAGAGGAGAGTTAATGCCCAGGGAAGTAAGGTAAGCACGTGCACCTCACAATGCCATGAGACCTTTGTACTGCATGCAAATCTTGGTATTTAAAAAAATATGGGAACTTGTTCAATGTTGTAATAAGCATGTTATTAATGCTGTGACTCCGTGGGTTAGAACTGACAAAGATTTACTGAAGTGTATCCAATTCTGCTGGACCTGCTGAGATCCAGTATTCCCAGGATAAGTGCAGCCTGTGGATGAGGCACAACTGCTGTTCTTACAAATCTTCTCAGTGGAATTGCAGTCTCTGTCTTTTTCCTATTATAGCTCCTGCCAATTTTGGACTTGAAGAAACAACACTGTAGTGGCTTTTTGGTCAACATAATTTGCAGTTTTCTGGCTAACTTGTGCTCACAGGAGTATTTTGCTACCTCCCCAGAGCTAAAAGCGTAGGATGTGTCTGGGAAATGTTTATGTTATGTCCCTCTTGCAAATAGAAACCATTCTAAGCAAGCCCATCATGGCACACTGAGGCAACATGCTACTTGGTGATTCTGACATCAGTAGCAAAGAATAAACACGGGTTATCAATACTCTCTTGTCCTGCTGGGTCTGACCTCTCCAGCTCTAGCAGTACTTAAACCAAGACCTCAGGAGCAAGTAGCTGAAAGCTTTCATTCTCTGTGTCTGCATCCTGTAATTATTCTCTGGGATGGAAGGGACTAATTAATGCCTGAATACCAGGGAATAGGTACCCAGTCTTCTGCTGATCAAATGCAGCAGCAGTTAGCACTGGATTTAGTTTAAGGTCAGGGAAGAGAGAAGGGATGCTGTTAGGGTGAAGGAGTAGTCTGGCATCTTCTTGGTAGTGAAACCCAATCTGCCTCTCCTGACCAGCTCAGTCTGTATGGGTAGCACACCAGATATGCCCACAGTGGTTCAGTGAGAGAATTTCTCTAGCGTTTATGAAGGATTCCAGTTTTCCTCACACATATAAATGAAGATCTACATTTCATGCTGAGCAACCTGCAACCCTTCTTGTGTGGGCTGTTAGCTTTTTTTAAGCACTGCTGTTCTCAGTGCAATAAATAGAGCATATTTTAGATTAATTCTACAGAGAAATAATTTTCAGTATAACCTGGTTTCAGCACTCAAAAGCCTTTGGATATACCCTAAAGCTGTTGCAAAGCCTGGGAGGGAAGAGCCTTTGAAATAGCTGTGTGGAGTAAGCAGTGTTTTAAAAGCAAAACAAAAAACTTCCCCAGATACAAACTGTGTTGCTCTCAGATCCTCCCAGTTCCTGCAAATCTGAGTGACCCTGCAAATGGACTTTATAAAGAGGAAATACTGCTACATGATCAAAGTCCCCAAAGGTGCTAAAAAAGAGCAGTGAATGTATAAAGCCAGTAAAACTTGTGGTATTAAGATAAAAAACATCCATCAGTGAAGCAGTCAGGACTCCACTTTTAAGAGTATATGTTGTTTTTACAGTGTTCAATTATGTATCTGTTTGGTATAATCATTAAGGAAGGACTAGCTCACAGCATAAACCCTTTAGATTATTGGTATTTTAGTAACAGACAGTACACATTTTACTGTTCAGATGGTTAATTTTTTAGTGATGTTGGTTGTTTATCTTGTTTGGGCATGTGGCTGTTCATTCTGACTGAATGCATACATGTGTAGATGTCTGTTGTAGAACATGATGAAAGCTTAAAGTACTCAGTTCTTGGCATCATAGTAGCCAGTTTAAGTATTTGCACAAGATCTACATTCACAAGTAACCAGCTTTGAGGCTTCTCCTGTGTATTTCACGACAGTTTGGGACATTTTGAGAGGGTTTGGATTGGGGTAACTCTGCAGATAACTTCCAGTTAAGATATAAAATCAACTTCAAAGGGATTTCACTGGGAGTGAGTCTAGTTTCACTGAGCAGTGAGGCTGAGCTGGAAGGGTGCTGCATTCCTGAGCAGACCAGTGAAAAGCTGCTGCTGTGGGCTGCCCCTCTTGCCCTCTCCATTAGAGGCAATGAGTAGGCTCTGCAGCATCCTTAATTGTCCCCAGATGGTGTGTGGTGGTCCTGTTCAGGAATCACACCTTGGTCAAGTGTGTCCTCAGCTGTAGTAAAGTGCTCTGGCCTGCTGCTGTTGTGATAAAGACCACAGAACAGGTCCAGACATTGTTATCTGCACAAGTTTAGCTTGTGCTCTGTTATGTCTTTTCTGGTTTATGGGGTCACTAAACACATGGGTGTTAAGTTTCTTGTGGAGCTTGGGATGCCAAATCTTGATCATGACCACAGTGATTTTTGTTACAACTATAAACAAATCCACTACTTAAGCATCAGTGAGGTTGATAAGTGATAATCCTGATGTCTAAGACAATGTTCTAGTGCACATGCTCTTCTGGATGTCATTTTGGGAACTCCTCCACTAATACTCAGTTGACACCACCGAGCTGAAATAGAGGATTTTTAACACCAGATTTGTCATTCATTTTCTATGTGACCTTACACAGTAGGTATGTCAGGTGGACATGTAGACTTTAGGCCCTCTTTTGAAATGTCTTTTTTTTGAAATGCAATAGGTGGAGGATTCAGAAATTCTTATACAAATGCATAGTGTGCATTGTTACTTACATAGTATAATCTGTATTTAACTTCTGAAAAGTACATGATATTAAAATATGGTAAATTCTACCTTGCTTGTCATGGCCAGCCAAAATACTTTTTGGTAGTGGAAAAATGGAAAGAACAAAAGGATTCTTATTGGCTTATAAAAGTTTCAAAATGTAATGTCATCAGTGTTAGATAAACTTATGTATCTGCTTAGAAGAGATAAACAGACCTAATAAATTTCAGGTATTAAAAGCAAGACAAATCTTAAAAGCTGCTTCAGTTTGGTTTTTTTTTTTTGTTTGGTTTTTTTGTTTTGTTTTGTTTTGTTGATTTTTTGGGGTGTTAGTTTTGTTTCAGTTTCGTATTTTGTTTTAGGTTTGGGGTTTTTATAGTGCTACAGCCTAAATTGACAGTGGTTCCAGTAAAGGTATGCAGCTAAACACTTTACTGCCCTTACTGTTTCATGTTTAAATGAAAGCATATCCCTAAGACTGTGTACCATAAAAGTTGGAAAGAACTCAAAAGTATTGATTTAAAAAAAATCACTTTGAAATTGCAGAATAGACAATTTATCTGGCTCTCAACACAACCAATAGCTCTAGTGTTTGGGGATGGCTGGTCCCTTACTGGCGATTATCTTGTAAATGTAAATGAATGTTTTGTGAATTGACAGTAACACGTGGTTTTTACTGATAAAAGGACATTTATTTTGACTTAATTATCTAGTTACTGCCTTTTGCAATAACACACTGCTTCCTGCAGCTAAACACTCAGTTGAAACAAAGATAGCTTATATAAACATGTAACTGTTTATCACAGTCCTTCCCTTGAAAGAAGATGCTAAAGCTGTAAACCTTGGTGTTTGAGAAGGTATTTTAAAATTTGGATGGTTTCTGAAGAGATAATCAGATTCTAAGCTGAGTTTCTTCCCTCAAATATCTGCATTGTCTTCAGTAATAAATTTGCATGCAAACCGGAGGAAGGTATTTGGCCTATTCTTAGAGCAAGTCAAAATTACTCTGCTTCTTCATGATTAGCTGTACATCTTCCCTTTATATCTTATGTGTCAACAAGTGCAGGGCACTGAAGAAGGAGGAACTTACAGCCTACATGTAAAGGATAACTGAATGTTATTCTATGAGTTTATTAGGGTTAGGAACTCACTATGCCTTACCAGTAGGTTGTAGTGTGTAGGTAGATAGCAGCTGTGTGCATTGGCTCCTGCTCTGCTGCAGGAAAAGGGAACATACCACTGATTTTGTTCTTCTTACTGGAAGCTTCCCACATATGATCTGCTGGTACGAACCTGCATGTGTCTTTTTCCTAACTCAGTTCTTAAAATATTATCCCTTGTAGCTCAAACACTTCATGTAGCTGAAGTTTTCTAGAGTTAATTTATCGAGCAGTTAAGCTGGGAAGAGAATACACATGTAGTTATGTTGGCAGAATGGAGAATTAATAAAATTTTCAGTCAAAGAGCTATATTAAGTGACTGGGACTAGAAGCCTCTTTAGGTGCCCAGTGTAACCAAAGCACCATCTCTAACCAGTGAGTCACTGATGCCCATTGGGTGGATAAAGATTGATTTCATTATCACACTTGAGACAAGGGCTGGATCTGGGTCAGGCTGAGAGAGGAATGCAGTGCATGAGGAGAGGCAGGAGCTGGCAGCAGATGGTATCATAGTGGGAAGAAAGAGACAGCTCATCAGCTGGCAATGTTTCTGCTGCATTTTGTCAAATACTTGCTTTTCTTCAGGGAAGAACTCAGTGTTTGGTTAAGTTTTGGTGTTAGATTTTATGGTTATTGATCCTGATCTTGTCTGCTCAGAACTAAGTATTCCTTTAATTTAAGGTCATTCTATAACCTAAGTAAAATGATTAGTGCCCACATTTTAGGACTGCATTTTCTTAATTAAAAAAAAAAAGTCCAAGTTACATGTAAGTATTATGGCAAAGGGTTCCCCAAAACCTTGAGCAGAATATTCATCTTTGTGGCAGATGGTTCTACAGTAATTGCTGATTCATAGTCTTTGGAAAAAGGAAGTAAGCTACTCATGAGTTTATGGACTAAGCATTTTGACTAAATCAACTTGTTTATATCAGCATATTGCTTTTGCAGTAAGCTTAGAGTTAGAAAATACTGCTTATATTTTACAAGCAGGATTGACTTAATTTAGTGATTGCACGGAAGAAAAGGACTCATACATTAGTTGTTCATTCAGTAAGTATTTTTTTGGTTTTGTTAAACAAGAAGATAGTTTTATTAATAATTCCTGTTTTTATTAGGCAAAACCCTAAAATGTTTAAAACCAAGCATTAGCTTATTTTGTAGGGCATTTACAATGTAATTTTCAGAAGAGATGAGTTTCTCAGTGACTATTTTTCTTTTTTTTAAAAATTCTTGCTATAGATCGAAATTGTATTAACTTGTGGATGAATAGTAGTGATCCTTAAGCTTTAAAATTTTAATTTATTTTTACATCTATTAAATTTAAAAATTATGAGTTGCTGCCTGTGAGAAGGCCGACTGCTTTCTTGAAGGGATAATTTAACTAATTATATATAAACATTTATTCCATGCTTATCACCATAGTAACTGAGGCCTCAAGTCAGTGTGCTTTGCTGAGCAGGGCTGCAAATGCTGTAGTGAGCCAAGGCCTGAACTTCTGAATGAAAATTCAGTTTCATGTTTCACTGAGGCACAGCTAATCCCTGCTACACCTTTTTGACCTTGTGCCACTGTTTGTATTCCCAGGAGTGCAAGTATGGCAGAAAGCTGGGAGTTAATGTGTCTGAAAATTCACCTCCCTGAAAATTAGTATGCACAAAATCATCCTTCTGATCTGCTCAAGCATATGGTTGTGTGGCCACTAGTGAGGCACTGGGGAGAGTCAGGAATGTGTGATTGTGATAAGTGTGGAGAGACAGCTACGAATTAATCTGATTACAAAGCTGCTCTGGAAGTGACTTATTTAGGGCCTGACTATGCTGTAGCTGAAATTTTTGAAAAACTGTTGGGTTGGGAGTTACACAAGTTTATGTGAGAAAATTATCTAACTGATATTAATTTTGAAGTGCTTTTTGTTACTTCAGAAGTGTATCCCTCAGCCAAGTATCTACTTAGTGCTGTTCTAAGAACAGAAGATGCTATCAGGATTGACTTTTGATGTCTCTTCCCATATGCTGACCTCTGACAAGTGGCCACAGAATTTTATCAGAATGTTCACTTCAGGGATTCTGTTACAATTAACTTAATTGCATCTCTTTATTTTCATCTTCTTTTTATCTGTACCTAGACAATTGCTGTCAGAGAAACCACATCTTTTTACTTCAGCTCTCATTTGGACAGCAGCAAGGGTAGTACTAGCTATTTCTGTAGCCTGTTTGTAAGTAAATCTCAGATGTACTAATGTTTCAGATGCTCCCTCTGTCTTACAAAACATGGCAATAGTATGTGTTTTATAACTACAGAGCTTTAGAAACCCAGACTTCAAATCTCAGAAAGACTTTAAAACATTAATCCTAAAAACTTGATGAAGGCTTTTACTTTTTATCTGCTACATGAACCAGACAATCATTTTGAGCCTTTAAAATTACACTGTCATTTTATTTTCATGTGCACTTAGATCATCACCATCCAAGGTCCTGATCCCATGGAGACTTGCACACTTGTTTAACAATGCATGTTTCAAATATTCAATACTACTGATTTATTACTCTTCATTTACTGTTACTGATTTGAAGACAATCAGATACTGGGGCATCAGCATTAATTCTGCAGTATTTGCAAACAGAGAAATCATTTGCAGGTGTAGCACAGCACAGCAGTTAATCACACTTGCAAACTGCAGTGTGAAGTGTGATATTGTATAGCCATTTATAGCCCGAGTTTTTAAGAGCTGTAACTCTGCTTTTGGCTTGGCTACCTTCCATGGCTGTTGTAGATTACATTTGCAATCAAGTTGTTGCCAAACTTCCACTCAGTGTTAAGGTCATGTTTACTACTGCGCAGCTGCATAGTGAAGAGTTGCAGTAAAAGCAAAATAATCTTAAGACTATTTGAGGAGCAGCTCTCTATGGGATTGGAGAGCAAGTGGATGTTGGGCAAAAGCTCAAAACTGACTGTAGATCACAGTAGAATATTTTTGGCAGCATTTAAATTTTACTGTTTCATTATATCTGATGTGTCCTTGTCTGCAACTCTAATGAAAACAACTTGGGCATGTCCTGAGTACTGTTTAAAAAGAACATGGATGTAAGAAAACTGGAGACTATAGCTCTCCATATGTGGTGTTGGAGTGGTGTAAGGTTTTCATCTATTAGCCAGAGTGAGGAGCTTCCTAAAAACCCCATGCACATTAAATTTGTGGCACTGCTCATGAAAAGAATGCTGTTGGAACACTTGAGGTCCTGTTACTTTTCCAGGCTACTAAGGCTAAATGTGGTCTTCCCAGATGAGGGTTGAAGTATACTACAGATGAGCTGCAATGGAGCTTTCATTATGACTTAACAGCTCTGGATAAGACCCCACACCCATATCCCCCTTTTTTGTTTTAAAATCTCGTTGATAGATGCATTTTTGCTGGTGTGAATGCCAGTAACCCTTTGAGCTTAAAAAAACCCAGCCCCAAACAATCGTGGCTGGGGAAGGACTATTACTGCCATTGACATCTTGATGTGCCTTTTTTGGCTAGCTTTAAGTAATGAGGTGTATGCAGTGATGATCAGTTGCATTTGACAAGAAAATTCTCCAAAATATTATGTTTTCTGTGTGAAGACAGCCACAGAGCAGAGGAGAAGGATTTTTGTATTATCCTTACAAGAGGAAAGAGATAGGTTTACACACCAAAAATTTGTAGAGGACCAACACCTTATTGTCCCACTTGTGTAAAAGCTTCAGCTGGAATTTTAAAGACCAATCAATCAAATATTGAATATTAATGTGCAGGAAACCAAATTTCTTTATTTCTGGTACTATAAACATTTTTTTTTTTCCTTTTCTGAAAAGTTGATTTTGAAACTGGTATTTGGGGGTATGATCATACTAGCTTTGTGAGATATTGCAAATACATTTGCAAAAGTTCACAGAACACTATTAAAATTGGAGATGTGATTGAGTTCTGGCCTGACTCAGTAGGGGTTTTGTGCTATGAAATGTCAGTGGACCTGGGTCTGAAACCTTTTTCTCATACCTGGACTCAGTTCTTTTTTCTACTGTCAATTTTTGCTGGTCTATTTTAGGTTTAGTATTATTTCTCTTTATAGACATGATTTAAACTAATTTGAAATAATTCCCATTCTTATTGTAGTGGATTTACCCTGGCTGAACACCGGCTGCCACTAAAGCTCTATTACAGCCCTCTTCAGCTGGACAGGGGGGAGAAAAATATAACCAAAGGCTCATAGTTGAGATAAGGGCAGAAGGAGATCACTCACCAGTTACTGCCACGGGGGAAAAGACTCAACTTGGGGAAACCAATTTAATTTATTAACAATTAAATCAGAGTAAGATGATGAGAAATAAAAAATCTTAAAACACCTTCCCCCACACACTCCTAGCCTTAACTTTACTCAAAAATTCCTAAGATGCAGGCACTTTTGAAGTCTCCTGCTCTTATTTGTTGTACTCAAAGTATTGGAAGTAAGAACACTTTTGTGTCCATTGCTATTTCACAGATACAAATTACTCAGAAATGGCAGTGCATCACACAGACTGTTATAAGTCTCTTTTACCAGACAGGCCAAATTCCTTAAAGAAAGCCATTTTGGATTGTAAAACTTTTTAAAATTATTTAATTACTTCAGTAAAGCTGAATGTATGTTGCAATAATATGCAGGGGTCATAGGAGTATTTCATATTTCATGGAAGTGAGCTTCCAAAACAATGTGTTGACTTTGCTTCTGAGCTGGAGGCACTGTAGTTACCCAAGTTCAGGTTTCACCTTCAAACAGAAATCTAGCTGAAGCAGAAGAGTCCTCATAACCATTCTGGTTTTTTGTGCTTGCTTCTTGTATTTGTTTTGCCAGGCACTCATATCCTCTGGAGACTGTGGTTCAACTCTGCAGTCAAAATCCTGGAATGTCTCCTATGCAAGGCTAGCACAAAAAAGAACCATACTGGGATAAAAGATCTGGGACTCATTAATGTTCAGGTTGAAGTGGATATGTAGTTTAGGAAGGATTGTACCCTACAGTTTATTTTCACTAATTTGGAATAAGAAAGGGTTGAGGCCAATAAAACCTTAAAGAGACAAATGATTATTTTAACCCTTCATCTTGTTAGAAAGTAATACTTTGAATGAAAAAAATCACACTAGATGTTTATCACTTAGGTCTATAAACCATAGTAATTTTACAGATATGATAGAGGTAAATAGTTTATATAATATTACTTAATTATATACAGTCTTAGTTATGAAATACTACTTACAGAACTCTTTAAATCCAAACAGGGTTTTGCAGAAAACAATTTCGTCACAAAATTTCTGCCTTCTAGATCAAACAAATTAAGCATCCCAAAATTCCAGTTTACTCTGTGTGTGTATATACTTAATTTTCACTAGATATGCTTGAAAACGAAAAAGTTTTTTGGTTAAGGTTTTAGTTGGCATGTGTTTTTCCAGTTTTTATTTGAAAAGTATTTTTTGAATATTGGGTAATGCTTTAAATAACAAGAGGCAATTTTCCTTTTTCAGAATGCTCCATACTTTTCTGTTTCTTTTACCTTCTAATGTTCTTTTTTCTTTCATGTCAAATAAAGCAGGTAGATGCTTAGCAGTTCTGAAACTCAAACTATATATCTAGGTATCTAGCTTTGGTTAAAACACTGTGGATCAGTTTATAAGACTGAATATTGGAACGGAAGTGAAACCAAGTAATTTCCAGATGAGTTCTAATTACCTACCTTATAATCTGTCCTTTGTGTTTTTATCTTAAAGTTGACACCAGCATTTTGTGTTTTGCAGTTGCAGTTTCAAGTTGTAAGAAAGTGATTGTTTTCAGAATCTTTAAAAACCCATGATTTCTTTTCAAACGCAGTAAAAACCCCCAAAAAATCCAATCAAAACACCTACTTAAAGAAATAGAACAGAAGTCATAGAACAAATGTAATTATTGATACGATGCTGTTTTCAGTCACTGCAAGTCACTACTGGGAAACTTGATATCAAGTTCACTTTAAGTCCTTGCACTCCCAGCAAGTCAAGTGAGTGCTGGCATAGAGTGTTCCTCAGTAAAGATTTTTACTTGACCTAAGGAGATTTTCCAAGATGATCTTGGCTACATTTCAAACTGTATCACTGAGGATGTTTTTTTATGTGCTTTCTGTGTCCAAGCTTTATATGCATTCATGCTGAACTTTGAAAAGACTCTTCAGACATTTCATTGTATGAAACATCAGCAACAGATGAAAAAAAGGGACAACTAAAGTGATTGTGAACAGCTTTCCCTTTTCCCTCTGGGACTCACTAATGTTAAACAAACAAGATTCTGGTTGCCTTGCAGTCTTTTTTCAAGCTATGCTATCTGACCTGTATTGTTTCATTATTAATTTTTTTTTTAGATTTATATTTACCATATAGCATGATAATTTTGCAGGGCTAATTACTTGTGAATAGGAACAGTTTTGTTCTGAAAAATTACCCCGAGCATAGAGTGTGATCTGATGTGCTCTGTAGAATATTTTAGATAAGGCTTTGATTGATGAAAATTTAGCACTACAAAGTTATCAATCAGAGCTGGCTTTTGTGACTTGCCAGTTGGCCTTCTGCAGAGCTGAATATGGCTTGCAGCTGAATCTGTCTTTACTAGGTGTTGATTATGTGTAAGCCAAAACACAGCCTGAATGATTATACCATAGTAGCAAGTATTTGAAGATAAGGAAGATTTGTAATATTTCTTTTCACTTACGACTTCAATAGGAGGAAAGGGTTCTGAACAGCATGGAAGACCTTTGGAGCAGAAGTTGTATTTTGTCGAATCCTTTCCACCCCATTTTGCTCCACAGGGTTTTGATCTGGGATTAGATCTGTGTGTATAGATCTGTATATTAAATTATTTATTTATTTATTTATTTATTTATTTATAAATTGCTTATTCATGATAGAACAGTTCCTTGAACTTCCTGCAAACCTGGAAACAGGGTGAGTAGGATGTCTCTAGTTCTCTGAATGTGCAAACCCATAATGCACTCTTCAACAAAATTATGCCCAGCCTTATTACCTATCACATGCAAAATATGTTCACCCTGATATTTTGCAGTCACTACTACAACAGGACTCAAGGACTCCCTGTCCTCCACTGTCAGTAATAGGAGTTAGCTGTACACATCATGAGGAGGATATACCCATTGGACTAAACTTTGACAGCAGGGAATATGAAATTCTCTCTTCTCTAAAACTGTGAGGATCACAGTTTAAGCATCACTTTCACCTCTGCATTTTGAGATTTTTTTTTTTTTTTTTTTTGCTAAGGAAGCAGTTGTGGAGGAAGCAGCTGGGAAATGTGATGATAGCACAGGGTTACCGTGATGGAAATTGCAGCTCAGACCTGAAGGTCAAGTGTGGCACAGAATCTTGAATGATGGAAAAGAGCTTTTTTTCTGGGAAAAGTAGCCATTAAAGTTGACCTGGTAAAAGCTGAGTGTCACTTTCTGGCTAAATAAATAGTTGACCAAAGAGAGGATTGCTTCTTTTTGTGTTACATAAGGTATATTTTCAAGTATTCAAATATTATTTTCGGTTGTTAGGCCAGATGTTAAGTTCTCCCTATTATTGCAATTTATTGTTCCTCTTCTACTACTATCTGGATAGCTGATACCTTTAGTCACATAAGTGACATTTATATGTATCATAAGTGACATCAGATGTATGTGGACATAAATGGTGTTGACTTGATGTGCCCAGGTTTTTCCACCATATAAGTAATTGCATTAGGGGATAGTAAACAGTGTTACATAAACAAGGGTGCAGTAATGGTATAACTTATAAATGCTTGATTGCTCAATCTTTCATTTCATGTTTTTTTGTTGTTGTTGTTTGGTTGGTTGGTTTGTTTTGGTTTTGGTTGGTTGGTTTTTTCATCCAGTTTTTGAATCTTCTTTGGTAATCCTGTGTGGAAGCTGTCAGGCGTGGGGCACTCCAGCATGTTTAGGGCTCCCACACATTTCCAAATTGAGAACTGTGAGAGTGTGTCATCTTAGCAAGAGAAAAGCTCCCTCCTGTGGAAGAGATGAGCCTCTCCTGTGACAAGGAGCAGCCACAAGGGCATCACACCGGGATTTTAAATAAGTGGGGAAAAGGGTTACAAGCACTGTGGGAGTTTGCAAATACTGAAGTGCAAAACCCTGCTCTCTGACACTTTTTTTTCAAAGTAATTTTTTCATATTTTTTATTACTTATTTCTAAAACTGTATCTCAGTTATAACTGTTTGCTGTAAGTGAAACTGGATCATATAATAATATAATGTGGCCACAGTGGACTCTATAGTTAAAGGGATCTAAAGCAGCTGATAATTTTACAGCTTTCTGTAGCTCTTTGCTGAAAAACCTTAATATTTTGGATATTGCTGTGAATTTGAGTTTGTAGAGCTTACTTTTTAAAAAATTGTTTTTCTTTTTCCTTTTTTTTTAAGTTTGATAATCTATTGTGTATATCTTGAAGATCTGGATTAAAATTATTTTGAATCTTGCTGTTATTGGCGGTCCTTGTAGAAAGCTCTGCTGAGCTCAAAGCCCTGTGTGACTAGGAAAATAAAGCTGCATAGAAAGCATAAAGAAATTGTGATGGAGGGGCTGGAACTAGAACTTGAAATCAAATTCCTGCTAGAAACAATATTTTTACCTTTGAGCTAAATATGATTCATGCTTGTGATGTGAAGGTGGAAGGCTCTAGCTCATTAGCACATTAGCAAAACCCTGAGGCATTTACTTCCATAAATGCTAATGTTATTCCCCTGAGAATGAAGCACTTTGGGGAGATGGATCTTCAGTATTACAGTGTACTTTTAATTTTACCAGTTCCAATTCATTGCCAGCTAAAGAGGACTGAGACAGCACTGAGTGCTCTGACTGCAGGAAAATGCTGTGTTGAGATTGTGTATTGGGATCCTGTCCTTTGGCAAAATAGTAAATTGTCATCTTGTCCAGAGATAGCTGGGTTCCAGCTTGTGGCACACAGCAGCATAACTTTGGTTACAAAAGCATGAGATGAGCAATGGCAATGGTGAAGTGAGATTTGGTTCTGTCTTTAGAAATGTTATGGTGTACCTGCTTATTTTGATAGTTTGGAGTCATCTTTGAGGTAGGGAATGGTTGCTCTGTTAAGGTAGTATTATCCTCATTTATAAGAACTGTGAAGGTGTTATAGTTTGGGTGAACAGTCCTAATGATTGTGCATGTCAAGAAATGCAAGCTCCTGAACTTGTGAACGAGCAGAAATTCTCATGAGGCTTCATGCAACAAAGGTTCATGTCAGGGTCATGAGGGATGTTGGCAGAAGTGCCTTGTCAGTGAGGTTCAGCACTCCCTTGGAGCTCTCTGATCTCCTTCTGGACCACAGAGCACTCACTGGCCATTGCTCTTCAAGTGCCAGTTTGGATTAAAATAAAATTTATCTTTAATAATAAGTTCATTATATTCTAATAATTTAAGATTTAATAATTATTAAATAAAACCTTAAAATACTTAGGTCAAGTAAAAAACAGTAGCAAAGGGGAGTCCTTTTCACATATAAGTACTTGCACTGGGTTCTGCAAGACTGTGTGTTTGTGTGGGAGGAGGAGTGGTCTGTGTAGTTCAAATGAGGATGGAGAGGCTTTTACATGTGATTTACAGCTTACTAATGGCTCCTAGGATTGAAAGTTCCTTCCTGGTTTATATGAGTTACCATACCTGGGGGGATTAAGATGTGTGGATGTGGCACTTGGGGACATGGTTCAGCAGTGCACTTGGCAGAGATAACAATTGGACTCGATGATCTTAAAGGTCTTTTACAGCCTAACCAATTATACGATTCTGTATTTCCTGTTAGTAGCTCCATCTACTGGAGTATTTCTGATTGCTGCTTTTTTCCCTACTGCAATTTTTGTCTGGTTTCTTAAGAAATTGTAGCTTTAGAGTGTGTTGAGCACGCTTTGCCTTGCTCTTCTCCTTCCTCTGCACCCCTCCACCCCCAATATTAAAAGGTTTTTATGAAAATGGTGCCATGGATTAGTTTAGTTGAGGTATTTGGGCATGGGTTGGACTTGATGATCTTGAAGGTCTCTTCCAACCTGGTGATACCTCGTACCCACCTTAAGGGGAACAAAGTTCAATGTAAACATTGTGAATCTGAAAATTAGGTGACCAGCACATTTATATCTGGCTATTACCCTGTTCTGAGACACAAAATGTTGCCAGACTCGAACAGAGTAGATGCATGATGCCTTTTGTTTTGTTTTGTTTTGTTTTGTTTTAATGCTTTTTAAATCTTTGGAGGGTAGTCATATAGTTTCCATGCAGAAGAGGGATGACTGCAGTTGTATTTTCACATCCTGGTGTTTCCTGCATTTGTTCAGCTTACCTGTAGCATAGTATTTAGCCAGAGATGTCTCAGAAGCCAGAAGTAAAAATTATACAGTTAATTTAAAAAAAAACTCCAACAACCAACAAATAAAAAAAGCACCAACTCTCTGGCCACAGCTTGTTCTCTCCAGTAAGTCTGAAATGTGGAAGTGCCTTAGGTGAATCTGTTGGGCTAGCAACTTAGTGAGCAGGGAGTGCCATCTGTCACAGTCAGAAGAGAGTGTATGTTGTGTTATTGCACTGCTACTTGTTTGCAGACCCTCTGAGGTTCACATTAAACTCATAAAGATTCAGTTTGAACTTCTGAGAACATCTGGTCCCTGTAGCACATGCACTGTAGTTTCATGTGGATATTACTGACAGAGTTGTCACAGTCACTCCTGTAACAGCAGGCTCCTAACCTTGTCTTTGCTGTGCTGAGAATGTGCAGAAGGTCCAGTTAACCACCAACACAGTCATGTAGTTCTTGCCTTCATCATCATCCACTGACAGTTTATTAATTCTTTTCCCAGGGTTGTTCAAAGGCTGCAGATCCTAGATGGGATACCAGGGTGTTCCTCACTGTTGGGATAAAGGGAGTAGGAATTCCTGTTCTCTGGGGGAGGGAAGCAAAGGTGTTACAGAGAACATGCAAATCACTTATACACAGATAGCAGTATCAAAATTCAAGTTTGTCTGAGTGAGGACATACAGCATATCAGAGTCTTACACTTGGTCAATGCAGATGTGCTGCTGTGAATTATTTTTTAAAATGTAATATTTTTCAGCATAAAAATTGATGGAGAGGCTGTCTGTCATTGCTTTTAAGCCATGTTTCCAATGGAAATCTGTGTCTGTGTGCTCAAAGTGCAATTCAGCGTGGGTCAAAAGATTACAAATTCCAATGACTGCACTGGGAGAACTCACAAAAGCTTATGGTAGAAACAGAGATACAGTGCAGAGAGAGCTGGTTTGTCTCTCACTCGCTTGATGCAAACTTGTCTTCCTAAAGCTGAAAGCCAAGGCTCATAGGGATTTGAAGCTGAATCCAGGTTTCAGGGAGAGGGGGAAAAGGAAGCAGTCCAAGGAATGCTGGTGAAAGCTGCCAAGCATGCAGCAGGGAAGGCCTGTGGGCAGGAGTGCATGTCTTTCCTGGCCAAAAGTCTGGATTAGCTACACTAAAGGGGACTTTGCAAGTCATCACTTGCAAAGTGAGCTTTGCAGAGTGAAGGGAAAATATGAATGTTGCAAAGCTTATTATACTGCTGCTTTGTGCTTCAGGGTTGATGTAGCTATTAAGGCAATGCTCACTGCTTTGAATTTTGAAAGTCATAGCATTTGTTTCAGATCTCAGAAAGAGGAGGTTAGCATTTACAACGTCCCACATCCTTATTTAGTCGAAGCTTTGCATTAGACTTTAGAAGAATGGAACACACAGCACATACATCAAAATTCTATATAGCAAGTGAGGGCAATGCCCTTAATGAAGTGAAAAAGAACCTCTGCTGGCATGCAAAAGCCTTATATTACAAAACACACACCTTCATTGTACAGAAGTTCTGTTCTGTTCTTTTATACAAAAAATTTTATAAATGAGGTCTTCTGATTCTTTGCTAGTCTGGAATCAGTAAAGGTCACTGCATCTGCAAACCAATGGACAGAGGTTCAGCTGAAGCTAGTAAAACCTCTTTACCATGTGAAAGTAGAGCATGGAAACTTGAGGCGTATTATTTCTGTTTCATATACAGTCGGATGGCAGGAGATACCAAAGCCTGTAGTAGCTGCACTAAACACAAAGGCTTGTGCAAAATCTAATGATCTTACACACGTGCTGTGCAGGATCTCAACTGTAATAACCACAAATAATAACTTGCTTTTGAATCCTGTTACTGAGCAATATCAAAGTGTTAACTGCTACCTCTAAATATAGATGAAAAAGTGACAGAAATATTTGAAATGTTTGTTTCATTTTTCTTACCAAAATGACAGCTGGGTACTTCATGACAAAAACCTCCAGCTGCAAGTGCTTTGGGGTTTCAGCTGGATTGACACATTGTCAGCATTTTCTGACATATATATTTAATCCTGTTGTGTCCTGAATTATGGAGTTCTGTATAAAAATGGAAATATTAATTAGAAAAAGCTGTGTAAAGAACAAACTTGTCTGAGATTAAATGCTGCTATTGAATAATGCATCAAACTGTCACAGCAACAGTTTTGTAGTGACTCAAATTCTATGAATATTCAACACAGTTGTCCTGGATGAAAGAAATTCAAAACATTACCTTCCAGGGAACTGCTGAAGTCTTGGCTCTCCTTCACTAGGAGCAAATATTTACTTTGTTAGCAAAGCACTTGATGAGCAAGAGGAAGTTGATGGAACTATTTTGCTTTACATGTGTGGAGTATCACGTGAATAATCTTCTATTTAAGAATAATGCAAATCACATTTCTGTGTGCTTACACCTCACCCAGGGGAGAAGGATCTAAGAGCTGATATATGCCATTTACACCTTCACCAGAGAAGTGATTAACCAATTCTCATCCTTTCTATCCCTGCTGCTGTCCATGAAAGGAGTGCTGCAATCCTGGGCAGCAGTGTTCAGTCTCAGGATATGGGACATGTACAACACAGTTGCTCTTGCTGTTCTCTCCTTTAGTTTAAAAGCAACTCACTCCATCTGCAGCCTTTTTCTTTAGCATCCTCTGAACTGAATTGCTACAGGACCTGCTAGGTTGTAAGAGAAGAGATGCCCTATTTGGCATTAATGTGGGCCTGAGAACTTAGGAAGGGTATACTTCCAGCTGGATGAGAATACTTCTGTGCCAGGATTGGCTGGATTTATTCATTGCAGCATTTCTTAAATGCTGGAGAGTTAGGACACTGTGGGTCTTACATGTTTTTTTTACCAGGACAGAAGTTTGTGAATTTATGTGTCATGTGTATTTCTTGCCAGTGTGCCAGTGTACATATGTCTTCATAAGTACAAACAAAATAAACCAAGTATGCAAATTATGTATGCCAAAGTATGCAGAATAAAATCACTTTTCTAACAATGCAGAGACAGAACTGATTCACAGATGGAAGTCTAGAATCATTAAAGCATGATATCGGGAAACTTCTGCTAAAATGCTGTCAATGACACTTCTGTCTGAAGTACAGATTTCAATTTGGTCAGTTTTTTCATTTTGAAAAACTGTTTCTGGGAAAAGTCTAGGAAAGAAGTTAATGCAGAGGATTATTTCTAGATTTTCATTTCAGTAAAATTTGCCTGTAAAATGTTGCCTTAGAGTGGAGATGCAGCTAGCTAGCTCACCATTCAGTGCCACTGACAGTTCTTTTGGCTGTAGAAATCTGCAACTAGTAAAGCCTTTTGATTAATAATTCAGTGGAAGAAAATATTTCTTTGCTAACTGAACTCTGTCCTAAATCTTTACTTTCTACACTATATTACTGGAACTAACTGCATATTAATAAGCTCTACTGAGTGTTACCACATTAATAATTGTGTTATCACATTAATAATTGCATTTCAGCACACTGTATTTGTGTTTCCTAGAAACAGCAACTTTGGGAGAAGAACATAAGGTACTTTGGATTGCATTCTCAGAACACACTGGCTACACACCCTTTGCTGTCTAGTTCTCTAAAACCACTGCTTTTTTTTTTTTTGTACAGTGTTTTCAGCTCATTTAGATGGCCATAGTAGAGAAGAAATTGTTTAACTCCTTTATTACAAAGATCAAAAGTCATTTTAACCATTTACATACACAATTTACAAATTATTCACAAAGGGAATAACAGATATGCAGGAACTGACAGCATACTTCAACCCTAGCTGGGGATGGGACAAATGTAGTTGTTTCCTTGCTTCCCTGTCTTTACTGAAATAAAAGATAAGTCTGTTTTGTGTTGTCTGTGTTAAACACTGATCTAGTGTTTTTGTAGCACCTTTAGTTTTAACTGTGCAAATGCTTACATGCTTATCTGTGTTTGAAAGAGTGTAGTGCATGTATAAAAGTGCACTGGGATCTGCACCCTTTACACTACTGAGTGTTTGTTGGCCAGAAATCTCGTCAAGTAATACAGTGGTCAGGCTTGAAAATGTTGATTTGTAAGATTTAACTCATTTCAGCCATGTGCCATTAAAATAAAAATGGATTTTAATATCAGAACTCTAAGAACTAAATTAAGTATGGCTGCTGTATCTCTCAAGGATACTATATGATCTTAAGATAGGTCTTAGCCATATCAGATGTCTTGGATAACACAACTGATTTATTGCTCTTCCTCCATCATGTTTTATACCATTTCCTAATGCTATTTCAAAGACTGGGAAACTTAACGAAAATGACTCCTATTTTGAGAGATTTGGTAAATTGGCAAACTTCACAGAATACCTTACAGTATTTAACAAAAGGGAGAATGAGTTCCCAAATCCCTCGGTATGAAAGCATTATACCAACAGTGCTGCCATTTAGCTAAATCTACAAATAACCATACTTTTAATTTTTGGTGTCCACTGGGAGGACAGTACAACAAATTGCTTAAGGAACACACCAATTTTAGAGCAAACACAACTGTAACTACAGAAATCACCAATGTGATGTTAATCCAAAGTCGAAGCAATGAAGCAAAACACTTCACAAAAATTGTTACATCTAGTCAGAATAATGCAAATACTTACAACAGTATTATGATGATATGACTTCCTACCCAGCTATCAGATATCCTTTACCATGAACCTTTCAGTATTCTCAGGGTGACAGATAAAGAATGTTCCAGATGCCAAGGTAAACTTAAAATACAGTAACAGGCAAATATTTTAGTGGCACCACCTGTATATACAATGTAGTTGTTGGACTCTTATGGACAAAGCAGTGTTACAGTATGCCTTTTTTAAGGCTTCTTGCTGGTTTAAAAAGGTAGATTCTTCTTTAGGGAGATTGTCCAGCAGCATTGGTTTCCCATCTCTTCAGTGAAAGGTCTCTTTATTGATCCACATGAGACTGCGTGTTTCATTTGGTTTGCATTCATACTCAATACTGCCGAAGCTGTTTCCCCATTGGCAATGATCCCGTTTGTGGTAGTTGTAGAATTTGACTTGCCAGACTGTCTCAAAAACGCCAATGTCATTGAACTGTGAGGAAGAGGGAATACCAGAGTTAGTGTGCTGATTATTTTGTTGGTTTCTCTCTCATCCTGAGAAATAACACTGTGAAACTGCAGAACATTTAGGTATAGGATTATTGTTTCTCAGATCAATAAATCAAAGACCTGTAAAACCTGCTCTAGCAATCAGAAAGTCTTTTATGCGTAGCCATACATAAAACATGAAGGATCAGATTCTGCATGTACTGTCCTCTTGCATCACATCTGGGATAGGCAAGGGAGTAAAAATATTCAAGCTGCCATATGGATAAATGTTACTAACAACAAGAATCAAAGACATAATCTTTCTTAAGATGACACAGCTTGTATATACTGTAGATCATGTACCAGTGATCTGCAGTGATACAGATCATCACTTTACCTTCATACCATACCTAGAGGCTGCAGTTGGGATTGGGAACATTGTTCTTTTGCTCAGTCTGAAACCTTTAATGTATCTGCATTTTGGAGTCTTGTGTTTGCAGAGTCTTGACTGAGATGTGCTGGTCTTGCACCACTGACTACTTCCTTGGGATTCTATTCCACATTTTAAATGAGATTTAAGCAAGAGAGGTTCTTTATGCATATCTGTAACTGCTAGTTGGGCTGTGATAGTGCAGCTGATTAGCAGGAGCTACTGAAGAGATAATCAGCATGTTTAGCAAGTAAGTGTCTAATACAGTGAAGTAGTGAGACATTGACTTTAAATTGTCTAAAGATGCAGCTTTGAAGTGAGTGAGACTATGGCTATAGTAAGTTCTGTAAAATAAAAACTTTTTTTCTTCAAGCCACTGCTAGACACCTGTACAACATCAGAAAAACCTCAGTGAAGCTTTCAGGGATATATTATTATTTTAGTTTTAATGGTAATGTAAAATTTGAGTTCCTATGCCTTGAAACATTGCAGAGAATCTCAAGTACGAGTGTGAAGCCTGTATGTATTGCCATTGGTCCCAGTACTATGGCTTGTTGATTGTGTTACATTGCTAGAGGATATTAGACAGTGAATTTAGTGTGAGTGAGCAGCACCATTCTGCAGGATTTTTTCCCTTTAAGTATTTCCATCACTCACATTAATGACAGCTTTTTCACTTGACTGTTTCCCATTCCTATCATGTGCCTGGGAGCTGATCTTTGATCATCTTCCTGCTATAATCATACCTGCAAAGTCAGCATGAAAGCCCTTTTAGAGAGAAATTGTTCCTGATTTACAAGCACAGTCTTCTCTTGTGTGCAGATTTTTCAGAAGGACGCATTTGGTTTTTTTTAACATGCAATATGTGGTTTGTAAGCTGCTGCTGTGTTACAGACATTACTTTAAACCTTCCTCCACCCACTGTGGTAAGTTAAATTTAGTCTTCACAATAGCAGAAGTTGCTGTGTGCTGTAAGTGGAGGGGTTTTATTTGGTTCCAGTTATAAGTGTTACCTTAAAGGACTAACTGAAATATTTCTGCCATTATTTTCCTTTGACTAAGAAAAAAATCAGATGTACAGGCTATTTTATCTCTCCCAGCAACTAAAATCTTAAGTAAATACTTTTTTTAATCCTATAGATACACTAACAATGCAAGATAGTAAAGGTTAAGCCCATTGGATATCACTGTGCACAGCCCACAAAACTTGTCAAGGAGGAGCATCAGCCATTCTCAGTGCAGAAACTAAGGAAGAAAAGTCATTTCTAATAGCATTTGTAGAAGGTGATATGACACAAGAGCAGCATTTCATTTCATTAGTGTGTGAAGGATTGAATTTCAAAAAGATAGATGAAGAAAGGAAATTTAATTTCCCTTCAATGACCCAGTTTGCTGAGCTACCCTGAGTAGTTTGACTGCTGTGGTTTCCAGGAGAAGGAAAAATTAACTGCAGAACTTTTCTACTACCATGTGCCTCCCCCAGCCCAGTATTTAGTACATGCAGAATCTCTGTGGCGTAATGAACATTCTGCATCTTCAGAGCTCCCCTGAATTCCCATAGTTTCTGCAGATGAATCCTGGCTACTCCACTGAACTTGTATGTGGGCACCCCCAGGGAGGAAGAATGGCCCTGATCTTTGCAGGTCAGGCTTCAGTTTAAATGTATTTCCCTGTCTGCTCTTCTCTATCAGCTGGTGCTGTAGGCATAATAGTTATTTAATCACTCCCTCTACATTTGCATGCTGAGGTAATTTGATAGCTATTACTGGGAACAGAGTTCTAGGTTCTTTATTCAATTTTAGACTAGTCTGACCAAGAATGAAATGAGGCCCAAAGATAGGCTTCTAACTTGGTTTATACCATTGGCAGACAGTTTAGCAGTTTCTGGATAGTGTGCATGATTGACCAATCAGGTAACAAAAACAAATAATCAGATTCTGGAATTCAGAAACAGGATTGCTGTTTAACATGTATCAACTCTTGCTGTCATGGGTCAGATGTCTACCAGCCAATTAAAGCAGCGACACAAAGAATTACCCATTTAAAATTTCAAAGCAGATTAAAAAAAAGTTCTTATGGATCTTTATGGATCTTCAGTCATTCAGGCACTAGATTAGCAGTATCAGATTAGTTTTTGACTGCAGGACTGATCTCACAATCTATTTCTAATGTGAATTCAGTTTTATGCCTTAAATAGTATCCTTACCACCATAGGATGTATTGGGATCCTGTCTGTTCTAGAAAAGGAAGTGGAGGCAGAACTTCCTCATAGTTGAAGGAAATAGGAAAATTTAAAGCTGTTTGCAGTAAGCTCAGTTTTGAAGATTCAGGAAGTAGGTATTCAAAGCAGTTTTCGGACTGAGGCTTGTTTCCTAAATCTGTTACAGCTCTGCTTAGCTAAGCAGCTAAATGATGAGTTAAACATGTAAATCCCTGTTGAGTTGCCTATGTTTAATACTTAAAGGTATCAATTGTGGGTATCTAAGTCTGTACTGATGAACCTATCTATCAAGATCAGTTCCTAAAAGGAATTGAGGACCTGCTTAATGCTTGAAAATCCTATTAGCTTCATGGTTAATATCCCAGGATCTGATCTGTAAAAGCAACTCTTTAGGCAAATATTGTAGCTACTCATTCTGACGCTGCAACAAACCATGTTAGAGCTTGTAACTGAAAATCAGGCCCTCCTTACATTTCATTTGTTATTTGGTTTTCTCCAAAGGAAAAGTTAAACTTCCAAATTTTCAGAATTCACATCAGTGCTGCACTTAAGGGTAAAGGTGACCAGCAAAATAGGGATGCCTTAGTCAAAGCAGGTTTTTTTGGGAACACTGTACAAGGTGAAATATAACTACAGTGGCATCCAGCAGCTCTGTTCAGCATGTTCTGAAATAATACTGTGATTGGTTTTCCTGGGTGTCAAAAGGAGATGACTGTATATAAAAGTGATTAATGTAATACTCCATATTAGTGTTAATAACCTAAGATTATGGAATAATAATGTGATGTGGGTCTCCAAAATTAAGTTAGGCATACTGTAATTATTAGAAACACCAAATTGAGATGTTACAGTTCTTATTCAGAAGGGGATTACTATGCTAAACTACGATTCCAGAAAAAAAAAATACTGAAGAGCAATATGAAATGTGCAGTAAGCAAATGTCATAAAATGCTGAAATCTGGTGGGCTTGTATAAGCTGGAACAGACTCTTAAGAGAGAGTCAGATGAAGCTGGCTTACTGCCACGACTCCTTTTTTTTTGTATAGAAGACATGTAATAAACAGCAGGAATCCCTCACAACTATAATTGGGAGAAGAAAATACCAAACCGACAAAACCAAACACATCTCCCCCTGCACATTGAGAGTACCACCCAAAGAGTGCTGTGGAAATCTGCCTGCTGCTCTTCCTTGTCTTCTGTCAGCTCTGCTGCCTTTTGGGCTGGAGCTTTTGTCATCTCACTTTGGGGCCATGGAGCCACTCTTTAATGCTGGGGTGAGGAGCCACGTAAATATGAATTTAGGTTTTTGGATGCAGGTAATGGGAGTATATGGGAAAAGAGAGAAGACAGCCTTGGGGGTTGTTCTCATGCATGCTTTTAGTCTTTGGTAGGTCCTCAGGCATGCTGAAGGTGACAGATGGAAGCTCGGGGCATGCTCTGCACCCAAAAAAAATGGTGCTGCCAGGCAAAACTGGGGTCCCTGTATGCCAAGAACCTTCCTGGCCCTCGCTCTTTTCTTGGGAGAGAAGGCAACAGAACTTGTATTTTCCAGCTATGTTCTCACCAGCAGCCTTACTAACACAAAGCAAAGAGGAAGGCAGCAGCTGTGATCAGACTTTCCCATGGAATATTTCACCACACTCTCTCTGGGAGTCAACCCCGGGGGCCCTCCCTTGTCCTCTCATGCCAGGCTTGGAGAACCACGTACCTGCATGTTGACTTGGATGGGCTGTCTCTCCCCACTTTTGGTATGGGGCACCCCTTCTGTGTCATAGATCCCTGTGTAAGAGGCCACTTGTGCATCCCGTGATTTTTCTTCCAGTGGGACATTGACACCGCCGATGCCCATGGTCCTACAAAAAGAGAGGATCCGGCCTTTCAGCCCTGAGTTCCCCCTTCCCTGGCAGTTTGGAGCCAGCAAGTGGGTTTGCAGCTTGGCAGCCTCCGTGCTGAGGAAAAGCTTCAGGGATTTAGCAGACCTGCATGTGCTGCTGACTCACTGGGGCTTCTGAAATACGCCAGGGCTCTGCAGTCACCCAGGGAAGGAGTAGCAAGGAGAGGCAGGAGGGATCTGATTTCGAATGGCTAGGGAGAGGTTGGTCGAATCTCTTCTGCGGGGCTGCCCCTGCACCCAGAGCTGCTTCCCCATCTCGCCTCGGTCTCCGCTTTGCCACGCCGCAGCGAGGCTTGGGCATTGTGTAGGAGGGGCTTCCTCCTCCAGCGAAAACCGCGGGGAAGGAGGGAGAAAAGGAGCCGGGCGTGAAAAAGCTCCGGGAGAAGGTGGGGAGCGAAGGCAGCGACTCCCAAGCGCGGCCTCCCTCGCTCGCCAGCCCGGCGCAGCTCTGGAACAGCTGGCCAACGAGGCAGAAACGAGGCCACCAAAGTAAAAGGGCGGGGAGGGAGAAATCACGGAAACCGCGCGCTGTCAGCCTGCCAGGAAAAAACATTAAACGTCTAAAAATAAAGCAGCAGGGAGGGAGGGCCGCCCCGGGGGAGCCGCCCTGAGGAGGACGGCCGCACTTACGTGGCCTGGACGGTGCCGGGTCGGAGAGACACCTCGATCTTGTACTTGGCCCCGGTCAGCAGCTTGATGGTGCGGTTCTGGCCGAAGCGCTGCCCGTCCACCTTGAAATACACGGCCCCGTCGTTGGGCTGGATTTTGAGGGAGACGCTGATTTTCACGAGGCCGGGGATGTCGCCCATCGCGGGGCGGGCGGGGGGCCCGAGGGCTCTGCGCGCGTCTCGCCCCCTCCGCGGAAAGGCGGCTGGCCGGGAGCGAGGGAGAGGAAGAGGAGGAGGGAGAAGGAAGAGGAGGGGCTGCCGGATCCCAGCCAGCCCAGCCCTTCCCAAAAGCAGCGGATATTTGATTATTTATTCATTTTCCCTCCCACTAATCTCGGTGAAGCATCTGGGCAGTTAATGTCTTTCCCCCCTCTTCCTCCCTCCCGCCACCAATTCATCACCCCGTATCTCTGTTTGGGGGACATTTGCAGCTGCTCAGATTGCAGCCGCTTTCCAGGGAGCTAATCCGGCCCCGATTACCGCAGCCTTAATCCCGCAGTCGGTCCCGGAGGAGCCGAGCGGGGCCGGGCCGG
>JAHLSL010000058.1:2632620-2662098 GCA_025920805.1 Petroica traversi
CCCACACACTGTAATTGCACTATAACATCAGAATCTCACATATTTAAGTCTAATACTACTCTTTACATACGGCTGGTGCTGTTTCTTCAAGAATAAAGATCTTTGAAAATGAACAATGTACCCTAATTAAACTCTCAGCCTGTCTAGTTCCCATCTAACAGACATTATTTTTAATCCAGGCAGGTTTGTGCCTCTTTTCCATTTTTTATTTGTTCTTGTTTTCTGTTAAAACTGTAGCATCCTTATGTTTGACACAAGCATTGGACCACAAATACATTTTTTGCTTCGATATTATGGCAGAGTTAATGGTTTTGTGTAGGAGAATTTCATAGATCCATGTAGCACTGGACCTAACCTGTCTTTGTTTTTCTAGGGCTGGGATGTACATGTGGTGGTATAATGTTAACTAAGCCAAACAGTAGATACAGCATTTCCTTATGCATGCAAGATATTCAGTGATTTAATTTTACGATGAACTTTAAGAAAAATAATACATTCTGGTGAAAACCTCTGGGGGAAAAAAAAACCCAACAAAACAAAACAAAAAAAACCACCCCCAAACAAAAATCCTACTGGAGATCCCTTGCTTAGGGTTCCAGTTAAACCTAGGTTTCATAGTGTGTTCAGCCATTCAGGTTTCCACAAATGTAGGGGCAGGCTATGATCCCTGCCTCTCAGAACTTGTATCTCTGCAAAAATACTAAACAAACAAACCAAAAATAAACAAACAACATCCACCCCAATGTACTTCTTCTTATCTCTTTTCCTCACTGCAAGAGAAATCTTATTTTGCATTACATTTGCAGAAACTGCTGCACTTTATGGCTTATTGGAAGTTTTGCCTGCAGTAAATCCCCCTTCTGTAAGTTTAAATGTAATTCAGTACGAAATCACAGAGGCCTAACCTGTGAGGAATCTGATAGTGTCACTTAAAGTGGTGTGTGAAGAGTAGTGGCCAGTGCCAGGGATCAGTTTTACTTGCTTCATGGGCCAGACGTATCATGTTGTAGTAAATTGTGTGTAGCTGAAGACATTGATTGCAATTAGCTGCCCAAGTACATGAGAGGTCAGATCTATAATGAGGGTTTTTTTTCCCTTATTATTTCTGCCTGAATGAAGGCTGGAACTCAATCCTGACCAGTATTGGGCAAACAAGGGAAAACTAAAAAAGCATCATATTATGGAATGTGTATGCCTGGTAACTGCTTTACCATATGCAAGTGTAACATGGTAAGAGTGGAACATTTATGAAAAAGACATTCTTAATTTATGCAATGACCTTTTTTAATTGATCTAATAATTTTCACTTGTGTTAATACATTTACTTATCTGATCCCACCAGGTGCCCTTTATCAGTACAGATCAAGGGAATGGGTTGTCTTTGCTAAGGCTTTCTGTGAGGCTGGTTTTGTTGCTGCCCACCTTACTGGCCATGACCTGCCTCACCTGGGACTGCCCATGGGCCCAGTTTTAGCTCAGTTGTGGTTTCTATGCCCTTCCTGAATTATGCTTAGGACTGCTGTTCTCCACTTCCACTACAGACATATCCAGCCATGGATGCTCTTGACCTTGCCCTGCATGTTCAATACCTGGCTTGACCTCAGCCCATGGGCCCTGGCTAGAGAAACACAGGCCCTTCCAGTCCCCATGAGGATTTTCTATGGGACCCAGATCTCAGAATGCTACATTATCTGATGCTAATCACTAGATATTCTGTAGGGAGCAAAATACCTGAAGGAAGAAGGAGTTGGTGTGGTTTTTCCAGGAGCAAAGAGTAAACATGCTGGCATTTACAAGATTCAAAGCTAAATAAATCATCATAGACTTAGGACAAAATCCTATTTCTCCTAAGTCACAGCAACAATTTGCTTCTGGGAACAAAAAGATAAAGTTGTGTCAATTCCTCCATTCTCTGCACCTACATTTGAGGGGTGGGGCTACAATATATAACGTCTTTGTAAACTGCAAAACTTTTTTCTGTTTTTTTGTTTGTTTGTTTTGGACGGTTTTGTTTGGAATTTTTGTGCTTGTGTCTGTGTTTTGGTTTGGTTTTTATCCTTCAAATCTACTTTTCATTCCCCTAGCAGCTGAGGCTTCCCAGTCTGTTGTGTGAAGTCAGCAAGGCAGATTAAGCTAATTTCCTTCCCTCGGGGTAGGGAGATTGGAGCACTCACCTATGCCCTGGCAAATGCCTCGGAGCTTTCGAAGAGAGTGGTGAGTGAGTTGTAGCCAGCAATTCTATACCTCTTTTTCTTCCTAAGACTATGAAAGTCTCGCACACCCTACAAGATGTGTGAGCTACATCCTCCAAAACCTCTTTCTTGTCCATAGACCTTCCCTGCATCAACATAACCCGCATGTATCACTGATGGGGAACTACTGTAGGGAGAGATGAGGGTGGATGTGTTCAATGAAAGCTAAGAGATAACATGCAGATAAACCATGACCTATGTTTTATGCTGATCTAAATTATCTAGAAAACATTCTGGAGAAATGTGTTTGGTCTCTTGATTGCATCTACTCAAGATGATCTCTCTAGCCATGATAATGGGTCAACTGCATAGGCTTTCAAGTATTTTTATGCAGAGTTTCTCACTAATGCATTAGTCCTGCTGCAAAGCTCAGCAATCATTAAATATGCCACTACCTTGAGGCAGAACAAGATGGTTCATTTTAAGAAAGCTAAAGTACAGTATTTAGATTCTAAGGTTCATGTAATACCTATAGTGGCCTTTTAATGCTTGCCCCTCTTTGATTAATTTCTTAATACAGTGCTAAATTTGGAAATGTTGGGGTTTGGGCTTTCCTTTCAAGAAGGACATGCCAAGGCACAATCTCTCATGCACTAAAAATGGCAATATGTCTGATTCTGTATTGAGGGATTTTTGCTGAGATTTGCACCTGCCAGCTCTCAATTTAATAATTTGATTCTTTTGAGCCCTCTGCCTCTGTGCAGAAATGAGAAATGTTTTTTACTGAAATATCAGCTGGACAGTGTGTTTATCTTGTTTGGAGATCACTTGTGTGTACAATTTTTCCCATACAGATAATAATATTGAACATATAACATTTGTCATAATTTCCCCTGCAAATGCAGTTTGATTTGCTGTAGTGATACATATTTATGGAGAGGTAATGTGTTTTATTGCAGAT
The DNA here is from genome assembly GCA_025920805.1 of Petroica traversi. Lineage (NCBI taxonomy): Eukaryota > Metazoa > Chordata > Aves > Passeriformes > Petroicidae > Petroica > Petroica traversi. The sequence continues at coordinate 2,635,774 of JAHLSL010000058.1, forward strand.
GAGGTGGGTTTATGGCATTTACAGTGCAGCAAACACATTAGAACCATCTCTGCAAGCGTTTGGGGAGCAATGAAGCTGATGTAGCTGAGAATCTTGCCTTCCTTGCAGCTGCTATATGGTTCCAATTTTTGGTATAAACACTTCTTAGTCCTTCAGATAGATCTTTTGCTTGGTTAAATGTGGTTGATAACTTTCTTTTTCAATGCTTGCAGGAGCTTGTATTCTGAAGTAGCAGAAATAAAGCAGAATTTTCTGAAGAAACACAGTAGCAAGGTCTCCTGTACAACAGTAAACTGAGTGAAGATATTTAGCTGTGCTGCAAATTGTGATATTGTGACAAATTCTGCTCATCTGACATCATGGACCTTTACCTACTTGAGACAGAAGTGGAGAGGACATAGTAAGTTATAGCAGATTTCCACATTGCAGGTTATTTTCTCTTTCTGACAAAGCTCTTCCTCCCCTTCATGGAGAAATACAGCTCTCTCTTATGCCTGGCTGCTCTTTAGGAATGGCTGGACAAAGACCCACATCCACAGTCCACACTGTCCCTTGCACCAGCTACAGCCACTGTGTGTTTAAGGATCATTTTGCCACATGAATGACTCAGCTACATCAGCATGTTTCTGCCTGGGGGGGACATGAAGTGCTGATTTCTCTGCAGGCTGTGATAATTGAAACCAAACCCCAGTGTTAAAGAAAAGGATTGTATCAGACTTGCACAGTGGAAGTGCAAATGGACCAGCTGAGCTTTGAAGATGTAATAGAAACAATATAGATAAGTGTTATAAAAGTGATTGCCTTCAGCAAACATTAGATGGAAATTATTTTGTGTTTGGACACTGAGTAGCATAAGTAGTAATGGTAAATTCTGGAGCCTTTGGCTAGGTGCCACTGTGTTTAGATTTACATGTCACACCTCTAAAAGCTTTTCTCAGACAACTGAGAAAAATGAGCTTTTGTGAAACTGTGGAGTCAGCATCCTTTTCTGTTTTCATTAAACCCCATTTTAGTATAGGGATATATAGATATTCTATTGAAGAGGGCCAATCCCTGGTCATCTCATACCATCAATTTATCATGCAGGGCCCTGGCATCCTGATTCAGTACAAACTCTGAGTCAGCAGGAGCAGGTGAGCAGCAAAACCTGAAGAAAGAATACCTGCAGGGAGGAAAATACTGGCAGGTTCTTGTGTCTTTGCTTCTCATAAGGCCTTCCAGCTGGAGATGGGGCTTCCTTTCCTCAGACCTGAGGTGGGGGAAGCAAAGTAGAGACAGAAGGAAGAGCTAGCTGTGATCCTATTCTTGGTCTTTAATCATAGCTCCAAGCTCTGAAGCATTATGCCCTCAAATAATAAAGGGGATAATTTGGCTTCCAATTACACTTAAAGAGTTATTGTTGTCTGTGACCAGTATTTTTGGTTTATCTAATTGGAGAAAAGAAAACAAAAAGTAACTTTTCCTGAAGATGGAATCACTGAAATAAAAGGGAAAAGAAGAAAACAATTCACCTTCTTAAAGCAAAAAGAGTAAGTGACCAAAAAAGACATTACACAGGAGGATTCTACAAGCTCCTCAGTCCATCGAGCATCCTTTTAAGATTTATGGGGGATGAAGGGAACCTTCACAGAAATATAACTCAGAAATCCAGTTAGATCATCTCTGCACTGGGAATCCAGAGCATCCTCAGTTCATTCCAAGTCCTGGACCTGCTAGGCAAATTTTCTACTGTAAATGTTACACAAGGTTTTTGATCACTTTTTAGTGGTAAATTTTTGCTTTTAGTTTCAAGGACCATTAAGTTTTATTAACTCTGTGTGTTTTTGTCTCTAATAATTTTTAAATCTATTTGTTGAATTCAAGTATGCTTCACAGCCAGAGAATATATGGAGTCTTTGGTTTGCAAACTGATGGATGATTGGCTTCATCAGCAACTAGTGCTTTTAATAGCAATAAGACCCTTAAAACAGTATGATTTACATAAGCAAAGGAACAATGTCATGGGACTGCAGGTTTTATAAGCTGCAAACAACTTAATGATGAATTAAATAATCACAAAATGGTATGCTTTGGACAGAATGCACTAGGAAGCGCTTTACCTGAAACAAGTGGTACAGACAAGTGCTCTGCCTGCAGAGAGATTGGATGTGTCATTTGAGCAGCAACTAGTTGAGAAAGGCCTGGGAAAGGAAAATATCCATTCAGACAGTGATGAGAAACACCAGCACTTGGGATAGTGAAGCACTGATATAGGTAACCTAGGAAGGAGTGGAATCTCATCTGTGGGAATGCCACTAAATAGGCATCAGTGTGGAATGTCTAGAAAAGGTCTCTGAGGGCTCTGCTAACCCTCTGGTCCTCTATCACAGACCTTGGCAGACTTCTGAGTCATACTTTCTTTAGAGTAAAGGCTGAGATGAACTGTCATATGGAGAACAGGAATTTCTGTCTGTGAAAAAGTGCCTGTTTAGGGATCTTTACACTTGGCAGATGTGACAGATGGAGTCACCCTGGGCTCAATCAATACTTATCTGAATGAGCTTAGCTGCCAAAGTGACCTGGAACCTTGTGCTTGGAAGAACACAAGAGGCTGCTTCAAGACATGGAGCAGCCTCTTATTGCCTCCCATATGACCCCACTTTCTTCTATATGGGGAAGAGGGATTGTGAATCTGCTATTTGTAAAAATATTTGGATATTTGGGTTTGTCTTGTCTTTTCCCAAATAAAGCCAAACAAGCTCTGCAGCAAGTTAAAGATGCTTGTAGAAAGCATTTTGTGGTCATGCTTTATGTAATACACTGGTCTAATCCATTTGTGCCTATTTGACAGCCGAGTCTTTGGGAGGTCTCAGCACCAAAATCCAGAATCTGATGAAGTCTGAAAAACAAATTTCTTATGTCAGCAGAGGGCGCATCCTCTTAACACAGTGAGGGTTCTCTACCTTCCTGGCAGACAGCTGGGAGCCAGATTTGGAAGGCAGGGTGAAGTGAAAGCACTGATGCATTGGAAACCTGTCTCTGAAATCATTTGGCATGCACCAGGCAGCAGCAGCATGCCCTGTTTGTTGTTTTGGTAGAGTTGATGTATTTGCAGAGCAGGCCCAATTTCTTGTGACTGAGTACTAAAGAGTTTATTTCATTTCCCAGGATTCTATCATCAAGGCTGGCTGTTGTTGATACGATGGAGTGTTTTGTCAGGCTGTTGCCTGTGCTGTCAGAGACAGACTATAAATACACATGTGCTTCTGCACTTCCCTATCTCTGTAAGAGGAAATGGGCTTGCGATTAGCATTTAGAGGAACTTGTGAAATGACACAGCTATACTGTAAAAACACCATCCCACAGACTTTGTGCCAGAGGAACTCAGCTGTCAGCACTGACAGACTTGAGAGCAGGATTGCCCGAGCCATGGAGCGAGAGCCGATGCGCATAAGGGAGGGCTACTTGGTTAAGAAGGTAAGGGGGTAGTTTTGGACTGAGTGAAAGAGAAAACTAACTCTGAACAGGTTGGGAAGATGTAAGGAAACATATTGTGAAAGCATAGCAAAGAGGTAACAGCTAACAGCCATAGCCTACACAGTTACACTTAATTGGGTTAAATATCAAGGAGGAATAGTGAGATTAAAGAGGCCTTGAGACAGTTTGTGGGGCCACAGGCACATCCATTCTTTGGAAAGGCAGTTGCTGCTCCACCACAACCTCTGCTCTGGAGTCATTTGTGGTACAGCCTGTAGCATAAAGCCTTTACTTTTATTTAAATCCACAGTGGCTTCCATTGGTAGAGCAACTACAAGGGGAAATAAATGGTGGTCAGAAAAATAACAACAATGTTTAAATGCATAGTAGGATAAATGTGGTAGTGGTATGTTCCCCTTGAAACACAAACAGTAGTTATTTTAGCATCAGTCAGATATTTCCTGGCAGCTCATATCTTCCTTGGATATCATGTGAAGGGTGATTTATTGAACATAATATGTGACTTATTGATGCAGGGCAGCATGTTTAATACCTGGAAGCCAATGTGGCTTGTGCTTTTAGAAGATGGAATTGAATTCTACAAGCGAAAGACTGATAACAGTCCCAAAGGGATGATCCCGCTAAAAGGAAGCTCTGTTCACAGCCCATGCCAAGATTTTGGCAAGAGAATGGTAAGTACTTTTTTATAAAAACAACTGACAAGATACTTATACTTCTGGAAGCACTGAAAGGGCAAAAGACTGGTGGCTGCAAATTCCTTGCACTCATCCTAGTAGCAGTTCTCACTTGCCTTAGGAGGTCACAAGCAGGTTTGGAATTGTGTACTATTTGAATTCAGGACACTGCAAGAGGACTAATTCAGAAAGCATGGGGGAGTGGGGTGTTGGTTGTTGTTTTTTAAATTTCTGAGGCTCTTAGAGAGCAGAACTGAATTTTATTGGTGGGAAGACATTTTGCAGCTAAATGGCAACAACACTTCATTAAATATAAATCTGATTATTTAATAAAGCAGAATAAAGCTGTGGGGAAATATTTTGTAAGAAGGAGAAGCATTTATTTGTTGTTAAGGAACAACAGCTGGCTTGCTCAGGAAGAAAATGAATGCTGCGACACACATATTTTATTACAGGGTTCCTGAAAGATAATTGTTGGTAAAACAGAATTTCTAATAAGAGCAAAGAATCATATGATTAGTCATTTATTATTTTGTCAACTCAGTTTCATCAAATAGGCACCATATCCCCAGGAATTCCTCTAACAAAGGGGTCCCCCAGAATCTGGATCATTATCCCAAAACAGTTGAAAGAAATTTACCACAGGGAATCCTGATTAAAGATAGAAGTCTCTGTGAGAGCATTAGAAAACCAGAAAATGTGAGAGACTGTTGAGACAGCAAACCTTACTTTTTCATATGAGTAAGGTGAGGGTAATTAAACCTGTCCTTAGTAGTAAGTGGGATCAGGGTCCCTTGTGTCAGATTTGGACCTGCTGGCTTTGCTCTTTCCTTCCTTCCTTCTTTTCTTTCTTCTACTTTCTTTCTTTCCTTTTTTTTTTTTTTTTTTGGGGGGAGGGGGGTGGTTGCATAACCCATATTTATATGAGAAAACTCACCTTGATTCTTACTAGGTCTTTTTAGACTTACATCTGTCAAGAGAAAGGGCTATTAACTTACAAACTTTCTTTGAGACAGTATATAAAAAGGATGGGGCAGGGAATAAAGATTGCTGTTAATCCTGTGCTGATTATCTTATTACCAACCCTCAGCACAACACTCCTTACTCTATACATAAGGTATGAAGGGCACTATGTTCAAGAGTATCACAGACCTACATTATAATGGTAGAAATTAAATTTTTCTCACAAAGCATTCTTTTCCAAACAGTTTTGTGTTGGGTTTTGGTTTTTTCCTTTAACTCCCAGAAAGGCACTGCCATCAATATTGTTTCATAGTAGTTGCTTGAAAATGTCAGTAACGTATTTGCAATAAAGGAAAAACAATTCACCAGCATGTGAGCATTCAACAAAGCAGGCATAGAGGTCTGAAGTATCTGTTGTCTGCTGAAGGCAGAATGAGAGAGATCCTCACCTGCCCAGTGGGTTCCTTTGGGATGTACCAGTCTCCAGAAGGTGCATTGTATCTGTGTGGAAGGGTGATAATCTCTGAAGATCATTCCTTTGGCTGCACTGAGTTTTATGTTATGTTACGTTGTGTTGTGTTGTGTTATGTTATGTTGTGTTATATGTTGTGTTATGTTCTGTATGTTAATGGGCCTTACATTAGGTTTCATTGTAGTTGCTGGGGTCGTTTCTGAGGGGTAATAAAGATAAAGGATCAGAAACCCAGGGGCTGAGGCACCCAAAATAGCTTTTCATAAGTGAGATTTGCTGCAGGGATTGCTGAAGTCAGTGGAAACAATCCAAATTACTTCAGCAGGCACTGGAGCAGGTCCTCCATATTGAGGTGGTGAGATTGCTCTGCAAGTCCATAGAACAGAAGCCCTGGAGATGGATTTTCTCTTAAAATTTGCATTGTGCAAACATTCAAAAATTCAACATGCTCTTTCATATGAGCATAGTCATCACTAGGATTGCTCTTACAAGTAGTTACTGCCCAATATGATTAAACTTAAGTTTTTACTTGTATTCCTTGAAAATGCAGTATCTTTATTTTTGCATGTTAAATTTTACAGATTTACCGTACTGCTGAATTAAACACCTCTGCATTCTGTTCTGGCTTCTCACTGGTTACGTGTCAAAGCATACAGTTATTCCTCTTATGGAAATTATTCTGGTTCTTAAATGTATACGGCTAGATATTCAGGACAGAAATTCTGTATAGAGTATATTGGGATAATTCTCACTGGATCAGGTTTAAGTGTAGTCTCATTTGTCTGGGCCCAGTTTGGAGCAGGAACTATTAGGCCACAAATAAACATTTGTATTTCTCTGGTTAAATTTTGAATCAGCTTGTGTATCTGCACCAGGATCTTGTTTGAAAGCTCAGAGCACATCACCAACATGCTTTGTTTACTACATCAATTGCAAAATGCAGGTGCTGAGGGGAAAAGAAGCAATCTTGGATTTGTTAAGCACAGATAAAGACTGTTCAGAAGGAGCTACAACTACACATTTTGAGATTATATTTCAAAATTCAGTCACCACTGTTCACAGTCCTTGATTTGATGTTTGATCATTGTTTAATGAAACATAAATTCTGATACTCTTCGGCTTTTTCCATTTCCCCCATGTTTCTCTTGTGGATAGCATTATCGTGTTTGGTTGCTCATAGTTAGATTCATCTCTCCAAATTCATACTATCTGACATGCTGGTATTAGTTTAGTCTAATGGTCTAATTTTCTCCAAAGCACAAACAGATATACATCATCAGAGGGAAGCTTGGTCACACCTAGGACTGGAGACTTAACCTCTTTATCAATTTCAGAGAAAGCCTGGAAGTCTATCTGGCTAACTGGCATAACTTTGTAAATGCTAAAAAGAAAGAGCTTTGCCAGTCTTCTCCGTGTGCTGAAAATGAAAACTCTTCCTGAGCATTTCACTGTATGTTGCTTCTCAGCTCTTTGAGAAGGCTGATTTTTTCCTTTGGTAAGAAATCTCATCAATGCTTTGGTATTTCATTCTGTTAATCTGGAGTGTTAGCTTGACTGTTGAATATAGGGATTTGGAGAGATCTGTTTGCTTTTCTCAGGCACTGTACATTGGTTTTCAGTATCTAGGTCTTTCTTGCATAACAGAAAAGGTGCGTATTGCTGGAAATATGAACAGTGTCAGATAAGAAAAGATTACTTTTCTGTCTCAGATGGATTTTTGATGACTCATTGCTTTGTAAATTTGAAATGTATCTTCCATTAAATTCAGTTGCACTTCTGCACTATTTCAGGGTGTCAGAATTTTTCCTGTTTGCCACAGTTTGGAAAATGCTTCTCAGAGATGTTCAGAACTGTATCATTTACAAATGTGGGCTTCAGCAACCTCATTCAGTGTGTTGATTTCACTGATGTATATTTGCTGCTCTTTGACAGTAGCCTTTGCTTTCTTTGCCCTCATCAAGTTGTGCTGTTGGCTTGTGGCTCAGCTTGGCATTTTTAGACACCTGCTGAGTCAGAACTTGTGATATTTATTATAACACAACTACAGAACAAATTAGTGGCACTCATGGGGAACTGTATTTTAGAGGAAGTGGAAACCTGAGTAATTAGATTCAGATTTTCCATCCGGAAGATCACTGGACGGAAATTAGTTCAAAGTGTGTGAACTTTGTTGGATGGTTTTAGGGGTTTGGTTTTTTGTTTGGATTTTCTTTGGTTTGGTTTGTTTTTGTTTTTGTTTTTTTTTCAGATTGTTGTTATTTTTTCAGTTTACAACTGCCTCTAGATGATCTATTCTCATTTTTGGGAAATACAGTCCTTCCATTGTAGCTAGAGTGTTTAGTTAGGTGATCCTAAGGTGTAGCCAAGGGTTGGATGTATCATCTCCCTACTAAGCTGTTACAGGTTTACTAGGCTGCAGATATACTCACGTACTCTCCAGTGTATGACCTTTTTTCCCCTTGTGAGTCAGTAGTTGAATATGATGTGGGGTATTTTTCCTCCTTCAGATTGTTCACTTCTCTAAACATTAAAACAAATTTGCATCCATTGTAAGCCTGCAGGGGCTGGGTGCTTCTGATACCTTAGGATTTTAACTTTTCTATTTTTCAAATCCTATACTGTTTTAGTGTATAATTCTAAAACTCCATATGGAGTGTTAGCTACTGTCTTCACATTTTGGTCCAACAAAACAATTCCTCTAGGCCTAAAGCTCAAGCACACCTTAATGTCTTGGGCCTCAAAAAAGTATAAACAAAAGTGAGTTGTGGAGGAGCAAACTGGGAGTATATGACTTCATTACCTGAAGCTGTAATTGGATTATTAACTCCTGATATGTAAATGGACCAAACTCATGCCTAAAAAACTCATGACCATTGTCCATCTTGGGTGTAGCCTCTGGGAGGCTTCTGACTGCCCAAGTGAAGTGAAGGCCTTTAATAAATACCTGCTTTAATTCTCTTAATCTTGTCTAGCCAGACATCACTTCAGCCTTTCAGCTGTGTTGAACTTCCCAGCAAAAGTTATACACCTTGGATGTGCTGACAATGTCAGGATCAGTCACAGTGAAGCAGCAAAAGGATTCAGTTATGTGCAGTGCTTGTTCATGGCTTTCTTCAGAGTTTCTATAATTTAACTGTGTCTCTAAGGCACTTTCCATAGTCCTTAGGCATAGGTAGGCTGTATCCTGTGGTGGTACTAGCTTAACTGTGCTCAACTGGCTACACCAAAGTAACTTTAAAGAAAACCTCCCATAATTTATCATTCCAGTTTGTCTTCAAGCTCACTGTGGCCAAGCAGCAGGACCACTTTTTTCAAGCTGCCTACCTGGAGGAGAGAGATGCCTGGGTGCAGGATATCAAGAAAGCAATTCGTCGTATAGATGGAGGCCAAAGCTTTGCCAGAAAATCCACAAGAAAGTCTATCAGATTACCTGAAACAATCAATCTGAGGTTTGTTCTCATAGCTCTGCTCCCCCATTTACTTCCTTCTGCAGTCAGTGTGCCAGTTCCCTGGTCAGGAAGAACAATGAGCCTGTCTGTCCATGGACTCTCTCACAGCCCTTTCTGCATCACTAAAAATTTCAGCTTTTACAATGTATCAGAAATGAGCTAGCAATCAGAACTGGGAAGCTCTTTTTAAATATACTGTCATTTACCAAAACATGCTTATTTATCAAAGGTTTTTGCTGATACAGAGATTTCTGGGCATACTGTTGGGAAGAGGATATGCTAGCCAAAGTGTGATTCTTCCAGGAGAAGCATTTCATACAATAAATAATTTATTGCAAAAATATTTTAGACCTTTTGTTTGGTCTCCAAAGAAATGCTGATGTTAGCCTAGTTTTTGGATGTTTAGGGGACTGTGGTGCCTGCCAGAGAACATGAAACTGGCAAAGGGAGAAGAAGAGATAAAAGAAAGAAATCTGCTAGTACTTTTAAAAATCAAGACTTATTTTCTGTCTCTGAGCTGTAAATACGAAGATAAAAAGGATAAAATGCCTGAAGTGTTCTTTATAAGACAGTAAAAATGCACAAGGCCAAAACCATCTGAGAGCATGCAGGATTCAGGACAGGGACAAGTGTTCTGCTCAGCCCAGGACCTTTGGGTGAACACAGAGCACATAGTGAACCCTCCTCCTGGGACTGTGGGGCTCTGAGAAGGTGCCTCAGATGTGGGTGCTCCTCTCTCTCTGGGCTGTAATCACCACAATAGTTGCATTCTCAAAATATGTGGTGAGCCCTTTGTGCACTCCACCCTCTGGTCTCAAAGCTGTGATGGTAATGTAGTGAGACCTCCAGGCTTTGCAAGTTGAATTTTTCAGGAGATGCAGGAGATGAAACTAAGCCATGTTACAGCTCTGCAGAGAGCCATGTGCCAACAAAACATGAAACCCCCATGAATGACAATGACATTATTGTACAAACTGGCAAAATCTTTTTTATTTGCTAACAGTTTCTGTGGTTCTTTTTATGGACAGTGCTTTGTACCTCTCAATGAAAGATCCTGAAAAGGGAATAAAGGAATTGAAGCTGGAAAAAGATAAAAGAGTGTTCAATCACTGCTTTACAGGTACGGAGCTCCTGTCCCTCTATTCCATACAATAAAGGGACAACAGTGTTGAAAAACTAAAGAGATGAAACAGCTCTAAGCTCTGTAGAGCAAGAAGAAGTTTGAGAGGAAAACCAGATATTTTCTTGACTAACCCAGGAGATGCTCAAAGGATGTATCTTGAAAAAGTGTTCAGTTATGGCCATGGTGAACAATGGAGAAGGATGAAATTTTACCAGTGTCAGGAAGATTGAAGTGACCTTTTGAGTACATTGTTGTGTTAATCACTTAAGTTCAGAAGAACTTACACTTAAGTACATATTGTAATTCCTGTTTCTCTCAAAGTCAAATCAGTGTTTGTGCCCAAAAACACATAGATGTATCACTTGAGGACATTGTTTAGTGGTGGATATGGCAGGGTTGGGTTAATGGTTGGACTGATGATCTTGAAGGTCTTTTCCAACCTTAATGAGTCTATGATTCTCTGAAAGTCACCCTGTTTCCAACAGCGTTATGTTAATAGCCTAGCATCCTGGAAGGCTGCCTTTTCCAGCCTTGGCTGTCCTTCATATATCCCCAGTCCCTGTCTTTGAGGCTTCCCAGCTCAGCCCTGCATCCCCTCCCAGCTCTCTTCACCCTCAGGAATGGTTTTTGAGAGCTGTCCTGGCCCCTGCCATCAGCTGGAAAGTCGGTGCCTCACTGGATGGCCAGGAACCTTCCCAGATTAGGTCACCATGTTGTTGCTAAGAACAGTTTTCAGGAGATTGATGAATACATGGAGTAGGCTTGTTTCTTGTGTACTTTTAGGCTTCTTCATGTCTCTTTTGGTTTGTGGCTGATATTTTGTTCCTTTGTGACCAGGCACCTGTGTGATTGATTGGTTGGTGTCCAGCAGCTTCATCCGAAATCGCAAAGAAGGTCTCCTGGTAGCCTCATCCCTCCTGAGTGAAGGCTACCTACAGCCTGCTGGGGATACATCCAAGGCTGCTGCTGAGGGACTGTCAGACACCCCCTTCCTAGATCTCAGTGATGCCTACTATTACTTTGTGAGCATTGTATTCTATTTTTTTATTGTCTCAGACTTACTGATGTTCTGCTTTTCTCATGCCTCTTGTTGGGCTTCTTAAATCCTGGAGGAAAGATTGTACAGAAACGGAGAAATCTAACTTAATTGTCTTTTTCCTGTGATACTCAGAATGAGCTGGGTCACTTTAATAGTTGTAACCAGGACAGGTTGTTTTTTTTTCTGACACCCTTTAAAGTGTGACTTGAGTGCTGAAATCAAGCTGGGCTCTTTTTAACTTAGACTTTGTTCCTTTGTACTGGTGATCAGAATTTAACCATCTGTTTCCCTGTTGATTCAGTGGAAGAAAAGAGAGTAATTCATTATCACAGGGCTTCACAGAGTGGCAGAAGCTACAAACCCATTTTTGTGCAGAGCCTTTAAATCTGACTCAGTGTGAGTGTGCACACACAGATTGCCTGTGAGCAAAGAATTAAAAGTTTTTAATATTCCCCAGTAACCTATCCTGGGTGTCATACCCAGCCTTTTCCATTTATTCTGTGGAATTTATTCTTTTTCATATTCTGTGGACTAATTTGAAGAACTTGAAATTTCACAGTCTAATACTGTTTGAAAGATATCTGGCTAATGGACTTACGCTAACAAAGAAGTATGCCTCCTATAAAGTGAAAACAAGTAAATTGGTATTACCATGCTGTTTATATTTACCACATAGGATCACTTGGCTTCAGCAAAATTACTCTCTCACTACTCATTTGTTTTCCTAAATGTGTTTGTGCTAGAGAGACTTTACCTGTGCAGCAGAAACACTGCTGGTAAAGACAGCCTTGTGGCCTCCTGGGATGCTCCTTGTAGCAGTCCATGTGTACCCTGCTTGCTTTTGGATTATTTCTAGTGTGATTCAATACCAATGTGGTGTGAGGAGGCCACAGCAAGTCAATGTCGGAACGTGGTATCATAGAAGTGTAGTCCCACCTCACACTGAAATGTGTCCATGGTGATTTGGAGAGCTCCTCAACTTCACTGGGAGACTTTTCCAGTAAAAGGTTAGATTATTTAACAATAAACATAACAACAACAACATTTTCTTAGGGTGGTAAAAAATAGGGTGGAGGTAAGACAAAAGAAGCCAGATTGGTATAAGAACATAAGCATGCAGCAACTGTTTAACTCCTGTAACATTTCTCTGGTGGTCTTGCAGCCAGACAGTGGATTCTTCTGTGAGGGATATTCCAGTGACGATGATGTGGTCCTAAAAGAAGAATTCAGAGGCACAATTGTCAAACAAGGATGTTTGCTGAAACAGGTCAGTATTGCCCATGTTCCATCCTGTCACTAGGATGATGTTACATGGGTACAAGTTTACTCTTTTACACTTAAAAACTTGAGGTAAGAGAGAAAGTACCCTATGACATCTCCACACTTGAGAGGTTTCATCTCTTGCCTTTGCAAAAGGAACCCTTGCTGGAGCATGGCAGGAGGACTCTGAACGAATATTGCAAGGTTTATTGCTTTTTCCACAAAATGAAACAGTTGATAGCTTTAATTAGGAAAGAGTCCTAACACAGAAGATGTGACAAGTCACTGGAACAATGCAAAACTAACTCAGGTAAAAAGGCTGCCACTCCTGTGTCCCTCTGGACACACAACTGGATTCAGTTGCCAGTTTTCGTAGACTTTTTCAGCATGCCTGAGCAAAGGAGTTTTTCAGTCTCTAATGTTTGATGTGTAAGGCAGAAGACAACTGGATACCTTCCTTTCCAGCAACACTTTAAGCAATACAGTGAATGTCATGTTTCCAATGCCATTGCAAGTGGATATTAGTGAACTGAAGGCAAAATCAGGATTTTTTAATGAATAAAATGGGTCAGGTGGAAAGGACCTGCAACAACCCTCTGATCCAACTGCCTGATCACTTCAGGGCTGACCAAAGGTTAAAGCACATTGTTAAGGGTTCTGTTGTCCAAAAGCTTCTTACACATTGACAGGCATGGTGCATTGACCACCTCTCTAGGTAGCCTGTTGCAGTGTTTGACCACTCTCTCTCCAAAGAAATGTTTCCTAATATTAAGTCTGAACCTGCACTGTTAAAATAGTCCTTGATGGCCTAAGAATGTTTTGATGGTACTGACATGTATTTCTCTTGTTTAATCAGTTTTCTCAAAGCAATGGAAGAAATTAGATTTGCACCTTGCTGCTCTTTTACTCTTGTCACGTTCATATCAACCTAGTTAGTAAGAACTTCCATGCAACAGTAGTTAATTGAGACACTTGTATTTTGAAATGCCAGAGGAAATGATTCATGACAGTCTTCCACCAGTGTTAGTCTGCACTTGGTCACCCTCAGGGTGTTGTGAGTCACGCAAGGGTCACCACTTCTGCTGAAAATGCTTTCAGTGGGTCTAAACCTTCCACACCCATCCTTTTCAGTCGTGAAAATTGGTCATGAGGCACATCCATATTTCTGCCTAAGCTTCTCAGCCATGAGCCCTCCAGGCTGTTTAGGCTAGATAAGCCTTTTTTTGTTTGTTATCTTTGCAGGGACAGAAAGACTTTCAGCTCATCCTTGCCAATAATTCAAGTTCTCTTCCTGCAAGGCACTTTGCAGCCATGTTTCCTGACAAGCAGTTAAACCTAGCTCTCACAGAACTCACATGAAGGTCAAAACTACTAGACTGTATGATATGTTTAGGGGAATCTCCCATGTTGAAGCTCTTCTGCTTTGCACAAAAAAAAATTAGATAAATAAAAAGATAAAGCAGTTTGAAGGTCCAGTTGTTGTGCAAAAGATTGGAATGTAGAAAAGGCAGATTCGAATACCTACTCCAGTGAGTATTTCCTGTCCAGAATATTCAGGTTTTTTCTCTTTAGTATTTGCTTGGCCTCTCATGTGTGGTTAAGATATGCATGCAGGCAAATGACATTCCTGTTTCTGAATTTTCCTAGGGACATCGGAGGAAGAACTGGAAAGTGAGAAAGTTTGTTTTAAGAGATGATCCTGCATATCTTCACTATTATGATCCTGCTGGAGTAAGAGAGATTTATTTCCCTGTTTGTTTTGAATCCAGTGTCTTGTAGAAGTACTTGAATGGAGTATTTGCATGAGAATGTAACAGAGAAAATCAGGCAGGACAGTGGCACTGTGTGTTCTTACACAGCCTAGCCATTGTCTGGAAAAGCAGAGTGAAGGATGGTTTCTGGGACTGTCAAGTCAGAGTGGCAAGTACCACCTAGACCTGGGAATAAGTAACACTCAACTGTATTTTCACCTCTTATCTGTGATTAATTAGAAATAATGTGTACTATCACTTGATCAAAACAAATTAGGTTCTAAGTGCAAATGAACACAATACAGTAATTTTGCATTTTATATATGAGGCATTTGCTGTGCCAGGCTGAGATATGGCATCCTATTTCTTGAGTAATTCTAATGGGCCTATTCCCATGCTAGATATTCTGTGGATCCTGAATTCTAAATCACAAGAGCTTCCCTATTTATTTGTAAGCCTTTCCCTTACCACATCCCCAACCCTCCATGTCACACACAGACTGAAGTTCACATACAGACTTCCAGGTGAGACATCCTAATTAATCAAATGGTTTTGTTTTCATTCTGGAAATGTAGCCATATATTGACATGCTAATGGTTTCAGAAGTGTTGCATTTAATTTTGATTTCATGTCCTCCCAAGGGAGAAGAACCACTGGGAGCAATCCACTTGAGAGGCTGCGTGGTGACAGCAGTGGAAGATATGCCAGACAGTAAGGAACCATATTGAATGAGCTTTCTAATAAGTTTTTGGTACAACACCCCCATCCATACATACCCCCCCCCCTTTCAATTTGCCTGAAATCACAAGTGGTTTTTATTCCAAAGCAATCTATGTACAATGATTCAGTAATTCTAGTAACTGGTTTCTCTCTTACTGTGTGAATTACTGGGGAAGGGTATTGTGGTAAAGGTAAAGCAACAGGGAATCTCCTGTATTGTCAGTACTTTAGGGGAGGCTGGTCAAAAGGATGACACAAACCCTGTTAGGACAACTGGCTTTCAGGCAAAGTAAGCTGAGTTTGATCTCTTTAATTAATGAATTTGGGATGGAAGCTTCATGTTAGAAATGGTTATGCTGACAAATTGTTATTGTCCACCTTCTGTTCCCTCCCAAAGGTAGAATTTGTGGCAACAGAAATGGTGTTGCTGCAAGGACCAAAAAACATTAATTTCATGCATTCTCCTCTCCACAGGAGAGGCTGGCTATCATATCCAGCAAGAAAGTTTGTTGGCATATCAGAAAAGAAGCAGATGGATGTAACATGAACCCAAACATCTTGTTTTTGTAGCTGGCAAGGCATGGGAGGGTTTGGGGAACATGCTGTGTATGCAGGATTGCAGATCCTTCCATGATTTGAGACCAGCTAACCAAGATTCCTGAAGGTGAAACATGCAGAATCCATGAGTGGTTTCTTTGAGAGAGAGACTCATCTCTTGGAGCCAGTCTTTGTGAAGGCCTGAGCAGGCTCAGCTGTAGAAAGAAAGGTGATTCCCTTACAGTGAGTAAAGGAGGAAATATTGAAAGTACAAGATTATTTTCTCTCATAGCTGACTTTCTGATTTTCTCCCTATAGCCAAGAAGTATGATGTTGACAACATCCTCTTTGAAATCATCACAGCAAATGAAATCCACTATTACTTGCAAGCAGCCTCATCCACAGAGCGTACAGAGTGGATCAAAGCAATCCAGTCAGTTGCTAGGACTGGTAAATGAAGATGATCTTCCAACGAGAAGACAGACAAATTAAATTAGTTTCTCAAAACAGAATTTAGCTTTTTACCAAGAGAAAGCAGTATCATCCCAAAAGATTTCTGTGTTGGGGGTGAGGACTGGTTGGAAGTTTCAATTCTATAGTGGGCACTAACATGCTAACATTTTTCCACTTGTGTTATGGTAATATTTTACTAAATTATAATACAGAACATGCTATATTTATGTGTATTGCTTAGAGCAATCAGTCTACCTTGAGAAGGTTGTACCTGTTGCCACAGCTGATAGTGGGAATCTCACCATTAACAGGGGACAAAGTCATGCCACTGACAAGAGGACTTCAATCACCCTCTTCAGCCTGTGATATGTTTCGGGATTTTCATGTATTTCAGTCTTCTCCAGACAATTTTTACACTTTCTTCTTTACCAGATCTTGTTGCTGCTTGTTGACTTATACAAATAATGCTTTAGATATAAGGAAAAAAAGTCAAGTCACTTGGAAACCTAATCCACTCATTTAAAATCTACCAGTATTAAGGGAGGGAAGAATGCAGACAACTATGGAAGCACCATGTGGAACCAAGTGTAACTCCATGAGAGCAGTATGAGGAAACGTCTCTTCCCACAGTATTTCAAACACAAAGCAATCTCACTTCAAACTCTATATCACCCAATTTTGACCCTTGCCAAATTTCTCCACAAGAATCTGCCCTGAGACCATTGTTTCCCTTTATTTAGGTCTACAAAGCAGATGCTGGGTTGTCAGGTATTGTACTTTATTTGAATTAAGAATCTTGCAGGAGAAGGGAAAGGATGCATAGGTTGGTTACTTGGACTGTTGATTGAAGTGATTTTGACTAGGTTTTCCTTTTTTCAATCTCCAGTAACATACTCAGTCCTTGATTCTGTTCCTTAGTAATATAAGAGAAACCTTGTGCTCATAACTGAAATAAATGTTTTTATTTGATAAAGTCAGTTCACCTAATTAATCCTTGCATTTTTGTCTGACTATGTCAAACAAACTTCTAAGTCTTAAACTCTAAGGAGGAATTGAAAATCAAGTTAATGTCAGATTCTGCATGTAGGCTGTTCCTGGTACAGACTGATGTTTGAATGAAGGAAACTTCAAAACCTTTAAAACTTTCTCCATAGATCTAATAAGGTACCTTATCCTTAAGAATTCTTATTGGGATCTCTTCCTTCTAACAATAAATGCGGAGCTAAAGCTTCTCCTCAGTTGTGCTTAATTATACCTGTAGCTGAGCTAATGAGCCTGAAGCCTCTTGCCTTGCATTACTTACCCCAAAGAAAACACATCCTTGTGGGAGCAGCAGGCTGAGACTCTGTATCATCATGTCCACTTAAGCTGGGCACCAGAAATCAGCTTCTGGCAGGCATTTCCTGTCTCTCACACAAGCTAATTGGATCATTGAAGTCTCGTGTCATTCTGAGGAAGGAAGACTCATGATAAAAAGACCCACTGTTCGCTCAGCCTGCTTTCTTGATAACTGCTGCTTGTGGCTGCTTATTTTTGCTTTCAGAGCTATCTAACCAAAAAATACCCAAGGGCACAGGAAAAGAGGAAAAAAAACCCAAAACCACCCCACACAACCAAACAACAGAAACTCGTCCAGCTTACCAAAGGAGGGACATGACTGCCACTTTTTAATAAAACTAAAATGTTTTACCAGTCTATGGCATTATCATTTTAACTTGTGCCCAGTCCAGGGTCTGGCTGCCCACCTGTGAATGGTGTTTTCTCAGGCAGAGGATGCTGGTCAGTGTATTTATGGAAGAGCTTTTATGTTTGTACCATCCTGTATTGATGGGATCTGTAAACTCATAGGCAATGCTTCAGAAGACACATTTCTAGGGTTTATAGGTGTCTCTGCTTCTTGGCTTCTTGAGAAGACCTTGTCCAAGAGAATTCATTATTAAAAAGCAACCACGTGTCTATCAGGGATGATGAGGCCAGCCCAGTAACCAGAAGGCATGGAAGAGGCACAGATCCTGAACACTGGCACAAAGCAGAGAGAGCCAGCTTTGTGCAAGGAACTACTGAACAAAAGGGAGAAAGCAGAAGAGCAGACCTATATGTGTTATGCTTCCTCTAACTTTCACCTTCTAACGATTTAAATCACACTTCTGCTACACCCTCAGCAATTACTACATTAACATCAGTTTCTTTTTTACTTATAAAAAAGAACTAGTCTCAAGGACAGCAAAATAAATAAACCATTGTGGATAAAGATTGTATTTACAATCTTCAGACTTGTATAATACAAACTCACATAAATATCTTCTTAAGTTCATGTTTGTCTTGCCACAACTTGCACTAAGCAATTTCCCCTCCCCTGGATCTATGACTACATGCTTTAAACAGTCAAGGTCAGATTTTTTGGAATGTTGAATAACCATGCACCCATAAAAACACCCACGCAGACACAGCATTCATACTTCCATTTTAGAATGAAGTTTAAAAGAAAACGGTGCAAAGCAAACCACAAACACAGATGCTGGAAAAATAAAAACACCAGCCTAACAAGCTTTCAGTTACAGGTGTTACTACTTCTAATAATCCAAAAAACAACACATATGGAGGTAGTTTGGACTTGATATATCTCTAGCATTTTTTCAAAGAGCTGTTTACAGTCCCTGCCCTGCAGCTTTCTTCTGAAGGGTAAGGTGATACAACTTTGTTGTTAAGTGTAGTTATTTTGCTTTTCTATGCAGTGTGCTGTCTTTGCTTTTTATTTGAAAGAATAGTTAACAGAAAGTGTGGAAGGTCTACTGAAAATGTGTTTTATTAATGGAACAGCTTACTTAGTAACATTTAATCAGAGTTTGTTCATAAAGATAAAAAAACTCATTAAAGCCTCTGAAGTATCTAATGTTTGCTGTCAAACCTCTCTTAGGCTAGTTTTTATTTTCATTTGTTTTTGCAACATTGTATATAACTCTTCAATGCAGTATTACCTCTTCTGTCTCTGGCTTATAGTTCACTTTACTGCAAATGTTTAACACCCATAATTTTTCCCCCATTTTTCTCAAATATTTGAGAAGTTATTTTAAGTTTAAACTACTTGCTTCACAGGGCTCTTGATCAGTGCTTTTCACTTTTTGAAGTGTCCCTCCTTTTGTTCTGAGTTCAAGCTTGGGCAACAATGAAATCTAGAAAAAAATGTCTTAAATAATCTTTTTGGTGGGGGCCAGAAACATTTAAGTGGGAGTTTTTGGGAAAGGGCAGGGGGGTGGGAATGGGTTGGGTTTTGTCATTGCTCTTTTTCAGTTTGTACCTTTTAAAACTGTAGGAGACTATAGGAGGAACTTGAAAAAGCAAAAAAGAGTAGATAAGAGTCCTCTGCGGGTATTTTTGGTATTTCTGTGGGTGCCTTCAGGTTGTATTTTGAAAAGTGCACATATTTTTTGTTTGTGAACTGTGATCTTCTCATTGATGTATAGAGATTTTTCTGTGCTCAGGGTGAACTCTGACTGAAAACATGGTTCTTCTTTTGTAGCTTCTCATCAGACTTCTTGAAATAGAACTTCTTATTTGGCTTCAAAATAAGGTGTGGGGGGTGGTGATTAGAACATTGGACTTCCTGCTTTGCATTTAGAACCAAAACTTTGTTTCTGGTTCTTGTAGATTGCTTAATTTTTTTCCCTTCCAATGCAGTGATAGGGGGACTAAGATTGCATGAAATGTGAGAAAAATGCTGCATTTCATGCTTCATTGGCCTTCCATGTTAAATGTAATGGGCTTGACTAAAACTCTTCCCTTTCCTGCATAGACTCTGCCTTTCTTTTAAGATGACAATGTCTTTCCCTCTTTTTCTTCAGCTCATTAAAAGATGACTGAGCAGGAGGGAGAAAAATAATCAAAGGGAAATGCTGATAAAACTGATGGAAAAGGAGAGAGATGATGTTAGTATTTTTTAAAATTTGCCCTCAGTATGTCTTTCACCGTAATTTTGAATATTAAAAAACTGGAGTGATCAAGGGAGAGGAAGGAGACCTGGGATTGACTAATTTAATTTAAAAATCCCAAACAACTAGACACCCTAATCTTCCTTCATCCTACAAACTCGGATATAAAAAGGACATTGAGAACTCTCTCCTTAGAGTATTGACATTAGGCCCTCTCTCTTTATCAAATATACTAGAACAGCCTCTTGCAGACTAACAGAGCATCAATTATGTAAATCAGTGTATGATCAGTCTTTTCATGTACCTGCTTCCATATCATAAGGAAAAGTCTGAAAATCCTTTCTTGATCTCCAAAGCATTTCAAAAGAAAATCAAGAAACATCTCTCTTGTCCTTCATTGCTTCTGCTGTACCTGTATGTAGGCATCCTGCTTCTGAAAGCTTAAATTGCTGAATTTCCCACGTACATGATGGCTAAAGCACAGCAACAAAATGCACATGTGTGAGATATTTTTGAATAACAGGAAGATATATTTAGGCCAGGCTTTTAACACTCTTAATGTAGTTTTTTGTGAAAAAAGAGAAGTATTTAATGATTCTGGTATACCACTAGTAAAATAAGGTTGGTTTGGGTTTCTCTTAAATAATATTTGTACTTAAAGGAATGGTTTCTTTCCCAAGTTCCATCTTCAATTTTCTCTTTTTTCTCTTCTGCCCTCCCCCATATCCTTCTTCCTTTAACTATATTGACCTAAACATCCTAAAAGACAGCTTGTGTTTCTGCTTTTAGGCCTCATAGAGTGGATCTTGGATGAGGAAACAGAAATGCCTAGTGTCATTTTAGAATTGCCACAACATACCATGGGTTCTTTAGTCACCCCCTTAAAACAGTAAAAACTTCCTCTCATCTCCTCATACTTGTGAACTGTACATAGATATAAAGTTGCTATGTGGGTATTGGGTGCTGTTATAACATCCCTGTTTGAGCAGGTCCCTACTGTTGTTACCACTAAGTGCACAGGTTGATGAGCTGCATGTTAAAATCACTTTAAAGAGCAGTATAACTTAGTGAAGTAAATTATCTACAGACCAGTGATGTTCAAAAATAAAGATGCTTTAGAAAAGCCAATTTAGTTTGGGCAGCCACACTAGGTGACTTTAGGCATGTTTTTGTCATTGGCTATGCTGTTAAACCCCTATATAGTGTACCTGGTGAAATCTAGGTGTTAGGATATCCCAGATATATTTGTTCAGGGCTCTTTAGCAACATGATGGAAAAGTAGTAGAAACTATAGAAATTATTCCTTCAATGGAACAGAAAAGTAAAGCTCTTATGGGGTATTGTAATATTTCATTTTTTAGTAGCTAGATACTGCTGCAACCCCAACTTTGTCAGCTTTTCCTTTTTTCCATATAGTGATTAAAGGCTTAAGGTGGCTGGCTTGTTTGCTTGAAGTTTTCTCTCTGTTCCCAGCTTGCTGAACCTATACCTTCAGTTCAAGTCTTCAAGCTGAATCTTCCAATAGGCAGCTGGCAGTTCTTTTGGGTTTTGTGTTCTGGGACCACAGAAAATGCAAATTGTTTAAAAGCAATATTTGGCACTGTGACTGGTACATTATTTCATGGCCACTGGTGTCCTGTGGGATCTGGAAAAGCCTTTGTGTGTAGCTCGAGGTGTCTGGTATCTCAGGAACAGAACAGCCCATGCAGTCAGCACCCCTTGACTGGCAAACTGCCTCTTAAGGGCTGCATTAAAACCAACATGTGTAGTTTTAACAATGTTTTTAAACATGAGTCAAAAACAGCTAATGTGGTACCTAACTTTCATGCTCTAGCAGGCTGGGTTTTATTCCCCTCTGGCTTTGTAAATCCATAGTTGCTGCACCTGGGTTGGCAGTGATGGGCAGGGTGATTCTGAGGAGTTGGGGAAGACAGCAGCAAACTGTGCCAGTACACAGGATTATCCTCCTGCTTTCATCTTGGTAGGTACTCCAAGATCTCTGAGTGTGCAGTCCATCACCTCTGTTCTTCCTCCCTTTCAGCCCACCGTTGCAGCTTGAGTTTTTTGGTTTACCAGAATAGCAGAAGTGGGTCTGGCCCTTAGCACTGAGGGCTGAACCCCTCCTGGCCCCTAACATTCAATCCTTAGTGTTATGCTGATCAGAAGCTGCTGCTGACTTAAGGGGCTAAATGCAGCAGGTGATTTCTTCTGTGGTTTTGGAGATGGACTTTTCTGAACAAGCAATATGGTGAAAAACAACTGCCAGGGGTCAACATGCTCTTGGGAATCCAATAGACCTCATCCCAAGTTCATTTGGAGGGGAAGTAAAAAAACCACCACTATCACCTCAGTCTTCTCAGCTGTATGCTTTTGCTGTCTTCCTGTCAGCTCTGGTGGGCTGAAACAGCTGATCCCAGTCCTGAGCTCAACTGTTCTGCCTTCAGTTGGGGTAACTTTATCACTTGCTACTTTCCAAAGATGACCAAGATAAAGATGTGACTATCGGCAGAAACACTTGACAAAGTTAGCCTTGAAATTTCAGTGGTCTGATTAGAAGTCTGTGGTGATTAAATATCTCCTGCATGCTTTTTCACTTAGTCTGTTAATGGCAATGACCCAGAACCACATCCTGCACCATGATGAAATAAAGCCACATTGTCAGCTCCTCACTTCAAAAATGGAGCACTGCAACAGTGAGCAGTGGCAAGGAAGGTTCCAACACCAACAGGTGTTATTAAAAACATCACAGGTGGTTTTGGAGATGTAGAAATAAAATGCTGACCTAGGGCGTCCTCCAGCTGAGCTTCAGTGCTGGTCTTTTTAATATCCAGCTGTGCATCAGCTTACAGGGTTTTGTGCAGCAGGGAAGGTTTTCTCCTCACAGAAGCCTGGCTGGTTTAAACCCTTATTGCATAGTTGAGTTGTGTGGGCAGAAAATATTTGCAAACAGTTCTGCACACACAAAATTAATGTGCTTTCTCCAAAGGTCTCTGTATCCTAGGAAAGCCAGGTGAGTAGGAAGGTGAATGACAGGAAGACCAGGTAGCTAATGGGAATCTGGGTGATGGACTCCTTGGGCACCTTTCTGCAGCTGACACCTTTCAAGTAGGGGCATAAAAATGGCCTGGGAATGCAGTGGGCAGGTCAGTGGTGTTTGCAAAAGTAGAGCTTTGCACTTCTGCAGGAACATATTGGGTAAGACGTATTTTTCTGCACTGGAGCAGAAAAAGGGTTTCAGCAGCCACCAAGGTATGAGGGCAGATAATGCCTGCCCTGGGTGATGTGGACTTTCCATGTGTGGTCTTAGCTGATACAGACACTGTTTGAGGCAGGACACTCATATATGAGTGCTAATTTAGGCTTTGGTAAAATCTTCCTGTTTCTGGCATTTCAGTGGCTTTTGCTGGCAGGTAGAAAGGGCAAGAGATGAGCCCAGACCAGGTGGTGCAAGGAGTGCCACTGACTGGGGCAGTGGATGCTGCCTGGGTGTCTCTAAAGGGAAGAGAACACATCCATCCTGCAGGAGAGATGGGAGGCTGAGTAGATGGTGCAGGGGCACAGAGGAGTAGAACAGATTACCAGAACTGATGTAATGAAATCTCCAGGGGAAATTAAAACCCTTAAAGGAAGAGTCGGATTAGGGAGAGGAAGCAAACTTTGTTTTTGTGAGGATTTGTACTCAAATATTTTTTTTTTCTCACTAACAGATTTTTCACAAGAAATTTACAGCAAAGGAGGTAGGGAAAGGTGACAGTCAAAATAGTAATAAACTGATTTTATGATCACTTTTATATTGAGTAATATGACAGGCAGCTCCTTTTTTACTAGTGTAAGTATTTAAAGTTGGAGCCAAAAATCAGTGCTGGTAAAGCAAAGCCTGTGTGATGGAAGATCAGCACATATGAAAAAACTTAAGTTTCTCAACGTTTTTTAACCTGACTGTGAAAATACATCAAGTTGTGTTAACTTGTACAATTATCTGAGCTACTTCGTTTAAAGCAGTTAAATTTTGCTGTGCTCATTATCATACAAATGACTGTGCATAGCTAATGGCTGAGAAACTCTTAGTTACTCAGCTGCTTCCATCCAATCCTGGATCTGCGAGTCCAAATCAAAAAAATTCCACAACTGGGTAGTAGAAATTCAGCACTGCCAAGCACTAACACTTCTGTGAGTGTAAATTCAGAGATCCTTCTGAGGATTCTGCCCCTTGAAATGGGTACTGGGAATGTTCAGCTGATCCTGAGGTAGCCACCTTGTCCTCTTCTTTCCAGTGTCTGGATTTGTCCCTTCCCTAGCCTTCCTTCATGGGCTCTCCTGTGCTGCTTATACAATACACTTCATGTCAAAAATTCAAACACACCTCAGTGGTTTTTTGGGGTTTTTTTTTTGTTTGGTTGGTTTTTTTGTTGTTGTTGTTGTTTTAGGTTTTTTTTTAATCTAAAAATAGTCTCTTCCAAAACAAAAAGTGAAAACTGAAATTATAATCAGCGTATTTTTGCCAGTGCAGTAGAACATCAAATTTATAAACATAAATTACAACAGAATATTTAGTCATCTTTAGAATGTTACATAAAATTAATACAGTAAACTGCAAATTTAAAAAAGACACCCATAACTTTTTTTTTTTGAGATGCTTTCATCATAAATTCATAATCAGTTCAAAATAATTCAAAATCAATTTCACAGCTTCCAAACAGTGTGTGTGTTATTGGCAAAAGTTGTTTGAGTTGCAAGAATCAGCTCTGGTTTCTCATCTCTCAAGTTCTGCTTGCAAGATTTCTCCCTACGTGTTGACATCCATTGGATACGTGCTCTTCTCTGGCAAGCAGAATTGAGAAGGAACATTGCTGTATTTCCCACTAAGCCATTCTTGCTTCGCTTTGCTTTTCCAGTAGTTTCTCAACAATGTGAACTGGTGGAAAAACATAGATCTTGGAAATGAACCAATATAAACTGCATTCAAGTTTAGCACTAGAAGAGTAGTGCTAGAAAAGGGATTTGGAATGTGCCTTTGGATATCCAGACATTAAGCCCAGGAAGGTGCAATGTTGCTGAGAGGCAGAACATTCTCCACTTCCAACTTTTCTGTTCCTGTCTCAGTTCTTTGGTGGTCAAGATGAAAAATCTAAACCAAGAATTTGTCTTGCTCCTTAAAAGAGGCACCTTTTACTTTCTCTTCAGGTTGTGACCTTTCTCTTTTGCTTGAAGGCTGGCTGGATTCTTCTCTTCTGCCAGCCTTTTAGTGCAAGAAAATGTAGACTTAGCGTGTTTGTTGCTTCTATTTCAAATCCCCTCCAGGTAAAAAAGACAATCAATGGGAGGGGGTTCTAGAAATTGCTGTGCAAGGGTGTCAAGATCTATACACTGAAATGGCAACCACTTCACACTGCAGTAACTTTACTGAAATGTAAGAGTCCAGTGGCTGCTTTTGTTTCTTTTGCTGCTGCTTCTCTCTTCTCATCCCTCCAGTGTCCCCCTGCTCTCAAACACTCCAGCTAAAATAAGGTGGAAGATTTTAGCTGGCCCAGAGTAATCTGTGGAATTAGCTATCTGTATACCTGATCAGCGACAGATCATTCAGCATGTTCTGGACATGCTGCAAACTCCTCAGAGCAGTGTGTGCGGGGGGAGATTTTCTGAACAGTTTCTAAAAGCTCTTGCTCATTTCCTTTTTTACTTCCCTTTTTTCTCCTGAATGTGTCACTTGAGGTGTATTGAGACAGCATTACGTAGGATAATTTTTCAGGAAGTCATTCCTAGCCAGCAGATCTATTTTCACAAAATACAACCAGAGAGCACACACTGCCTTTATCTCTGTTATCCTCTCCCTGCCAGGTGCATCTGCGGGAGCCTGGGCTTGGTCCCATGTTAGGGTTTGTGTGAGATGAAAGTCAGCGCTGAGGCTGAGCGGGGCAGAAGGAGGACAAATGCCGAGCCGGACAGATTGTTCTGGGTAGGAGGAGAGACAGCCTCGCTTTATTTCTCTGTATTTTAGCAGATGTCAGTCTGCCGGGATGCGCTACCGAGCCACGCTGTCACCACGGGTGCCACACGCTGCTGTCACTTCCTTACACATTTTTATTGCCCCTCCGTTTATGTCACTGCCGGTGTTCTGCCGCTGAGAGTGGATTTACCCCCAGGAATATCCGATCCCTCGGTGGCAGAGTATCCCGAGCTGGCATGGCCAGGCGGTGGTGCCGCCTCAGCCGCTCGTTCCTCCCGATGGGGAGGCAGAGACGCGCGGCATCAGCTCTCGACATCCAGCCCGCTGGAACTCCGGGAGCCGATCTCGGGAGGAAGGGCACACACGAAGCCGCTCAGTTCTCCTCTCCTCTCTATCCCGGCTCTGTCCATCCCCTGGCCCTGTCCCCGCCACCGCGCCGGGGCCGCGGCTTTCGGGCCGAATCCCCGCGGTTTCGGGACACGGAGGCGGGGACAGGGCCAGGGGATGGACAGAGCCGGGATAGAGAGGAGA
>JAHLSL010000058.1:2662498-2826687 GCA_025920805.1 Petroica traversi
CCCGAGGTGAGGCCGGCCCGGCCCCTCAGAGCCGCGGGCCCGAGGTTCCGACGCTCCCAGGGCCCGGGTGGTTCCTGTCCGCAGCCACGGGGTTTAAAGAGCAGGGCTGCAGCTCAGAGCCGGCTCCACTGCTGGGGGAAGGGGCAGGGAAAGCCCGGCTCCAGCGGAGGATGAGTGGGAGAGGGGAGCGTCTCTCGTAGCAGGAAGGGCTGAGGGAGCTGGGCCTGTTCGAGAGGAGAAGGATGAGAGGGGTTCATGAGTGTGAAGAGCTAAAAGGGCCGTGCCGAGAGGATGGAGCAGGCTCTGCCCGCTGGTGCAGAACAGCAGGACCAGAGGAAATGGGCAGAAAGTGATGCATGGAAGTTCCACCTGAATATAGGGAAGAACTTCTTTACTGTGCAGTAACCACACGTGGAAGAGGTTGCCCAGAGAGGTTGTGGAGTGTCCCTCACTGGAGATATTCCACAACCATCTGGACACAATCCTGTGCCATATGTTCTGGGGTGACCCTGCTTGAGCAGGGCAGGGGGCCAGATGAGCCACTGTGGTCCCATTGAACCTCACCCATCCTGGGGTTTTGTGAGCCCCTGCAGAGCTGAAGGGGTGAGGACAGAGCTGAGCCTTTGGTTTTCTCTTCACAGGGTGACAGAGAGAGTTCAGCTGGTCAGGGTGCCGTCTCTGCAGTGCAGAGCTCTGGAAAGGTTGGCAGAGACTCCCCAGTGCTTCTGTGCAGAGAATACTGCAGCAATTAGACTTGTTTTTGCCTAATGTGTGTTGGTGAATTCAGTAGTGTAAAGGCAATGTGTTGAAGGAAAAACAGTTGCAGTTTGGGTGTGCTTTGATAACCTAAAAAGCTTTTTAGCTGTAGTGCCTCTGAACTGAGGCTTTTGAAACTAATACCCGAGTATGTGGTGTCACCTCACTGCTGCAGGCTGGTAGCCTGTAATAAGAACTTGATGGGAAGTGCTAGATTCGTTGGGCATGTGATCCTGAAAACTGCATCTTAAAATCATTGCCTGACTTTTAGATACGATGAGATTGTGGGGAGTCGTGCAGATTTACCATAAAGCAAATTCTAAGATGTAATTTCAGCTTTCTCAAAGTTTTGTCATGGCAGCAACCAGTGTAAATTATGTACTTAAACCCCAAAACACCACAGTTGAGGTCAGGAGTTTATTAGAGAGTCTTTTTCTCAAAACCCTTTAGGTGTGAGGTAAAAAGAAAGTGCATTTATTTCCTCTGGAAGTTGATGTAAGAGGATGTTGACTGTCAGTTTCAAACTGCATTTGTTAATGGCAAACATTCAGACCAACCTTTGCTGGTTTGTGTTTGAGTCAGAAGCGCATGTTTATGTTTGTAGTGTGTGAGTAGCTAAAATTCATTTTGTTTTGTCGGAAGAAAATCAGGAGACTGATGCAGAAGGGCCACCAGCTGTTCAAGCTATTGAGATGTCCTATATTCCATTGTTAATGGAACAAACGTGCTCCAGCTCTGAGGTACAGGGAGCCACAAAAATGAGGAATAATGATGCTTTCTCCAAACTTTTGGTGGGTGTTTAAGTTTTTTATGAAGTTTAATATTTGCAAGCATGTGTTGAAAGTTAAGGATGTGTTGTGTTTTCAATACAAATGAAATGTCAGCCTTTGCTGTAGGTGAGATCCCTGGGGTGGGCTGGCTCAGGAAAATCAAAATGATAATGCTGTTTTCAGTAAATAATGAATGTGACTTTGGTATATTTGCATTGTTTTTACAGAGATTTAGAGTCTGATTATTTCTGGAAAAAGAAATTGTAGGAATGCAAGAAAGACTTTTGTCTTTGTGGGGTTTTGTTTTGTTTTTTTTTTCCCTTGGCTTTTGTTGAACTTGCTTTTTCTGTTGTATCTATGTATGGAAACTCTAGAGCAAGATGGTGGTAAAGCTCTTCTATGAATCTTTCACTTTGTAGCCTTTTAGATATTTATTCCAAAGATGTAAGAAGATTTGTTTGACTTTGTTTTGTTTTATTTTGTTTTGTTTTTACTGCATAAAGTTCCTATAGATGTTGTTTTTCTGAGTGAGTAGAAACTGCAAAAAAAAAAAAGGCAAAATAATTGAGCAATGGTCCCCATAACAAAACATTACCCAGACTGCTTTTGAAGGGCATAACTGAGTACAAACTGTGGTCTAGTTTTCCTCTGCTCTTCTTTTACACTAAACAGTAAATGTTGTTTCAGGTTCCTCTTTCTGATGATAATGAAAGCAAACAATCAAAATCTATTCAAAGAAAGAGAGTGCTTCCATCTTGGATGCTGGAAAGAGATCTGGTGCAGAGGGTTTCTGAGCCTGTATTGACAGGAGGTAGGTTTGCAGTGTGATAACATTGCATTCTGATATGCATTTCTGTGCTTTGATACAATTTTTTAAATTATACTGGTGGTGGTAGAAAGTATTAATTTGCTACTTCTCTTTCCATGCTCCATGTGGGGCAGCTGACAAGGACTGACTTCTGTCTCCTTTGTCATCAGTCCTATGGCTGGGATAGAGTTAATTTTCTTTCTGTTCTTTTCTGTTTTTAATGCCAGATAATAAACTCTGTTTGTACAGCTGAGCATTGGATGTTCTGGAGCCCTTCCTAGAAACTTGCTTAATTTGTATGTAAATTCTAGGTAGTTTCTATCTCTTTAATTCCTGGCTTCTCCACACTTAAGTCACTGATGTTTTGCCCTTCTAAATTTAGATTCCTAATTTCACAGGTTTCAAAGGCAGAAGGATTGGGTGGTGTTTCATGTTAGTTTTTTAATCATTACTGAATCAAACTTGGTTATTTAGTCCAAAGTTGATTCCTAGTAGGAGCAGTTCATTACAGTGTGATAGTTTTTTACCAATATGAGGCTAAAATAGGGTTGCGTTCCCTCCTGTTTTGTGGGAAAAGAAATTGCTAGATGTGTCCATGTACTGCTGCTGCATATCAGCAGTGTCAGGAGCAGAAGGCCGAGTTCAGTCACTGCCAGTGAGACACACAAGGTGCCTATGAATGGCTGAACAGAGCACACCCAACCCTGCTTGCACTTCTGGGGGAGGTGTGAAGTGGTTTGCAAACTGTTCAGTTTCCTTCGCTCATCGGTCCAAATACATGAACTGTAGCTGGTGAGTGTGTGACCACTCCCCTGTGTGCAGCAGTGTTGCCTTTTTCCTGGTGTTAGGAAAAATGAAGTTGGACACCGTTAGAGGGGTTGGGGTCTTTACCTCAGTATTTTAATCAGGATCTCGTTTGATGTATCCACTTTATTCAGGTTGATGCCAGAATGATTTTTGTCTTTTCTTTTATATCCCTTTTACACAGTTCTCTGTATCCACAAGTATCAGCAGCATGCACACTTGCAACCTTTTACTTAGTTTAGTGCTCAGTGTTTTGTAAGTGTTCTGCAGGCCTGAGACTGAACAGCCCAGAGCTGCAGAGCCAGGGACACCAAACATTCCCACTGGCTCAGGAACCCAAGGTCTCCTGGCAGGAGGATTCTGGAAACTCGAGCTGAGCCCAGCCCAGCCCCAGCATTGGGCTCCCTTGTTGGATCTGTGCTGTGTAAAGTCTAGAACTGGTGTGTGTGATTGATGGGGGTGCATTTGCCACGCTGTCACCTGGGTGAAGTGGATGCATCCAACAGGATCCTGATTAAAACACTGAGCTAAAGACCCCAACCCTCTTAACCGTGTCTGGCTTCATTTTCATAACACCAGGAAAAAAGGCATCAAGGTGACTGTGTGGTAAAATGTACATCCCCTTTCAATTATATACACAAGTTACAGACTTTACATGTCAGCAGATCTAACAAGGGAGCCCAATAATGAGGTTGGGGTGGGCTAAGTTCTGGTTTACAGAATCTGTCCTGCTAGGAGACCTTGGCTTCCTGAGATAGTAGGAGGTTTGGTCTCCCTGGTTCTGTAGTTTTGGGGTGTTCAGTCTCGGGGCTTATAGAGCACTTACAAAACATTAAGTACTAAATTAAGTAAAAGGTTGTAAGTATGTATTCTAATATTTGTGGATACACAGAACTGTGTAAAAGGGGTATAAAGAAAAGACAAAAATCATTCTGGCATCACAGCTCTGCTTTAGTGACTCTCTTCCCAGCTGCTGATTCTGCTGAGATGCTGCGATGGATTTGACTCTCAGTGCCAAGCAGTCCCACAGGAGTTATGCAGTTTCTGGCCAGGCCAGTTGCTTCTTCTCTCCTGTTGTAAATACAGGGGTCTGTGTGCACTGATGAGGGCAACTGTGGCTGTAAACACCTCAGTCCTGTGCCATCCACCACACTGCCTATTCTTTTCCTCAAAAGCTAGTTTGGAAAAAAATATAAAATGCAAAAGAACATCTATGTTTCAGTGTTTTTTTCTTTCATCCCCCTTCCAAATCTAGATTGTTCCCTCTTGTCTTATTTATATAAAAATTGCGTGGGCTTCAGCTGGCTGTGTTGAGTCCTGTACTGGTGTGATAGTTTTCTTATGTTTGTGCTTTTGTTTGGTATTTGATGGGGAGTAGAGTTTATTTGTTTGTTTCTCTGCCAGTACATAATGTTTATTATATGTGTGAATATAGTTTTTATTTCAAAGACTGAATGCTTTGATTGTATCAGTGTTGAGATTTGGAGTTGTGTGGGTGAGACATATCTGAAGTACTGACCTTGAGGCAACTGGGATTACATGAAAATGTTACTGGAGCTGTTAAAAAGTCTTTTTCACAACTTTTGAACAGCTGCTGTTTCTCATGCCATGTACTCAGTGTTCTGCTTTAATGATTTCTAGTGACAGGATGAAAAAGTTGCCTTCCAAAAGTATCCTTTTTCTTTTTTTCTTTAAGACAGTAGAAAGAAAAAAGACCAAAGAAGGGAAGAAGGTCATACAGAGTCATTAAAATCAGAAGTACATGTACAGCAGAAAAAAAGATTAGCTTCTGAAGAAACTGTAGAGGATTTTGAAGTTGCAGAGCAAGATCAAGGGAAAAGGAGCTGCCTTTCCATCCCTGTTCCTTCATCTCAGGTAACTTTTTGACTCAGGACAGAATCATAATATTGCAAAAAATGAGAATGTAGTTGGCAATGTCACATTGAAGGTTGGGTCTACAACATAACTTTTTTGTTCTCTGTGTTCTGCTCGTGATTTGTTGTTTTGAAATGCCAGTGCATTGGATAGCTCTGTACAAGGATCATGGAAGCATCAAAGATCTGGTTTTCTGCATTTTCTTCAAAGGATCTGAGACTTGGGCCCCAAATGTTTCACAGAAGTACCAGACTTTGAGCTTTGCAGCAAGAGGCAGTAGCAGGTGGGCCAGAGCAC
The DNA here is from genome assembly GCA_025920805.1 of Petroica traversi. Lineage (NCBI taxonomy): Eukaryota > Metazoa > Chordata > Aves > Passeriformes > Petroicidae > Petroica > Petroica traversi. The sequence continues at coordinate 2,667,809 of JAHLSL010000058.1, forward strand.
TGCTTGTAGGAGGGACTGCTGCTTGTGGTTTCTTTTTCTGAGAACTTTTGGTGCTAGTGATGGTGTGATGCTCACATAGTGCAGCACTGGGCTTTCCCAAGCTATTGCTGCTCTGGTAGGTGAAGGTTTATGGTCAGACAAGGAGATGATGTGTGGCTCAGCAGCTGCTGTGTTCAAAGGAAGGGAGCATGGAGTGTGCTTATGGCACCATCTCAAAATGTGAGTGAAAAAAAGGAAAGGGGAAAAAAAGTTACTTGAAACCCAAAACAATTTGTGGCAATGAGTGAACAGGCCCTTTGGTCCAGCTGGTCCAATGTCTCTATGACCTCACAGTACAAGTGCATTTACAGGCAGTAAAATCCTTACTAACAACATCCTGCAAGTGGTGAACAGAGAAGGATTGTTGCTAAAGACAAATAAAGTATATTCTGGTGAAAGCAAACTGAGGGTTTCACTGTTTATTTTAAGTGAGCCACTTGGGGAGGTGTTTTTAATGTCTGGCATTAGAATTGCCTGGATGTGTTTTAGGATCTGATAAAATACTTAAAATGCTTCTGACACTGGAAATTATTGGGGTATTGGTTTTAAGGTTAATTGAAACAAACTGCATGGAGAGCAAGTAGTAAGTAGTAGTTTTGGTATAGCAGTGATCCACTAGTTGCATTATTAACAGCTGCTCAGGTATTTTCTCTTTGCCAGGTTATAAAATGAGCGACTACATAATGAATTATTCAATTTTGCAGTTTGTAAGTAGGAAATCTTACTTACTTTTCACCTAATAATTTCATAAATCATTTTAATTGTTAAGTAGGAAGCTTTACTTACTTTTCACCTAATTATTTAGTAAATCATTTTAATCTGAAGTACAGTTCAAGAAATTGCTTTCAGGACTTTGCAGAAAAACTGATGTATTAGGGCAAGAAAGAGTAATAACCACAGAGAGCTCTGAAAGACTGCAATTTGAGTAGCAGAGCCTAAATCATTGTCCTGCTGTCGTGTTTAAGGTGATTGAGGAAAATGTTCTGTAGGGAAGAAGGCAGAAAGATTTGAATTGTTGCAGTTGGCAGCAGCCACCAGAGGTCTCTGAGGGCCCACGCTGGTGGCTTTGGTTTCCCGGGATTGCAGCCTGGTAAGTAATTGATCTAATCCAGGAGAGTGTTCCTTATCCTTCTCTACAACACATGGTAGAGAACTCACAAGTGGTAGTGGCAAATAACAGTGATTTGTGCTTTCTTTTGCAAAGGAAGGCTTATTTCTTAAGTTGCAGTTGATTGCTGAGCTGTATTTTGGGAGTTGTGTTTGTCTCCTGTTGAATCACTAAATATGCTTCTGTTGGGATCATCTGGTACTAATGCTGCCTTTGCCCTTTCTTAATCACCTTGCTGCTCAAATGTAATTGTCTCTGGTTTTGGATGACATTTTATAAAACTTGCATTGAAAGGAATAGAATCAAATAGGAAATCACTGGCTGATTTTCAAGCTCTGCCAAACACCTGTGTAAATGAAGTATAAATTTATTGGAGGGGAATTGTAGATAATAATCTTTAGAAAGCAGAGACCTTTGAGTAGTTCTATGATGCATCAAAGTAGTTTAGCCTTGAATGTAGGGATGCTTCCAGGTAATGTCTCAATTGTCAGGACAGTGTTCTTTCCCCAGTTGTATATCTCTCATTCTTTTTCTAAAGAACACGTTTCTTATTTTAAATGTACATTTTTTTCAAAATTTAAAATGCAGTTTGTGTCAAAACTGAAATATTTGCTTAATGGTGTCTGTGATAGACTGTTATGATTTAGAGTCATGAGCTGAAGCATTTAAGATGTATCAATCCCATTTAGATGGGATTAACCTCAGGGTGTGTATCCTGAAATCCCATATATCTTCTACATAGATAAATATATATATACTGCATATATCTTGGTGCTTAAATGATTAAAAAATCAATTAAATTAATCAGCAATTCCTTAGTAATTTAAATTGATTCTTGGGTAGGAGTCTAAATTCTTCTGCAGTCTAGTACATCTTCACCTGTATAATCCCCAGTAATTTTTCAGGAGCAGTACTTTTAATTGTAAATCAATTTAAACTAGTCCTTGGTCTGTTCACAAACTGAGGTGGTGAGAGATCGTGTTGTGGGGGAACTGAAGCTGAGGATGGAAGCTTTTGGATAAGTTTTTTTAAGAGTGTATGCTCTCTGTGTGTTTTCTGAACTTCAGCTTTTCTTTTAGCAGCTGTGTTGAGCAGTGAACTTGAGTCTGGGAAGTGGAGTAGAAGATTTTTAAAGTGTGGACCAGATGATCTTTCAAGGTCCTTTCTAACCCAGGCAGTTCTGAGACTGATTTTGGAAGCAGGAATGATGAGGCATTGTTTGACTTCAAAGCTTTTAATTTTTAGGAGTATAAATTTTCAGGTTCTTCAAAATGTAACCTTGTTCCACAGAATACATCTGGATTTCCTCTTGAGACTACCATGAGAGACATGGAAGGAAGTGGCAAGACTGGAACAAAAAACCCTGGAAGTTCTCTGGAAAAAAATGACAGGCAGCTGCATAGCAAATGGTCTAAAAGAGTAGGTCAGATCTCCAGTAAAGACAATAGAACTGAGGAAACAGAAAACAAAGAGCAGATTACTGGTTCTACAAGCCAACAAGCTCACTGGGGCAAGACTTCTCAATGTTTTGGTGCCCAGGAAGGGAATCTTGTGCCTGATGCAAATGTGGACTGCAACACTGAGATTTCTGATTCAGCCAGAAGTGCAGATGCTTTAGCAATCTCCAAACAGATCCAGCATAAGAGGACACCTTGCATGTATGGAAGTGGCTGTTACAGGTAAAGCAAAATGAAAACTAGCTTGGGCTAGCTTGTTATTTAGAAGTAATGTATTAGCTGTGGAAGAGACAGCTGTAAAGTTGTTACAAGTGTTGATTTGGGAAAAAAAAATCTTTTGGTGAGCAGGGGACTGATGAGAAACAAATGGCAGAACAGTAATTTTAGAAGGATAAAGGAGGAGCTGGGATGTCTTGCTAACTCCTAATACAACCCAAACAAGGGATGAAGTACTTGAACAAATTAAAAGATGAAGTATTGCAGCAAATAAAAGATATAGGTCTATTATAAAAGGAAAAGAAATAAAAGACCTGTGTGTACAGTATGAGGTTCTAGCAAGGAGAAGAGATGGAAAAGGTTCAAATACCCAACACAGACCCTGTAGGTTTGTTTTATTAGCAGGTGAGAGTTATATGAAGGATAATTGTGTTTATTGAAGTTACATTCAGATGATTGTGGTCTGAATGTTTAAAATTTTTATTATTTGTCATCTGTAAATAATCAAGAATTTCTTTTATCATAACTTAGTGTTTCTGCAATTTTTTTAAGCTTTCAGTCCCCCCTAAAACCAGAACAAAGCATACTTAGAACTTGATGTTGACCCTTATCTGGACAGTCTTTGGAAATACTGTAAGTGAGGAGCAACTGGGGTTTTTTCCTCCTCTTTTTCACCCACTCATATTCTCTAAAGATGGAGGTGGTGGAAGATTTGTCATACAGATATTCCAGAGAAGTTCCAAAATACCAGTGCTGGGTGCCTGGCCTCCTGCTAGTTCTTTCTGCCCAGAAAAGATCTGTGGTGTTCTGTGGTATTCTCTTGAAGGGAAGGTTGAAATCTAGAGGTGCTCTTAAGTCTAGAAAATGCCCTGTGACCTGCAAACTACATTAAGGAAAAGGTTTTGAGCTCTAGATAATCCCATGTGCCTTGTAAATACAAAAGACAAAGCTAATCCAGGAAACAGCAGATCCTGTGACTGTGTATCTTCTGCCTATTCAGCAATAATAAAAACAGTGAGTTTGATTAGAAACCAAACAAGCACAAGTGACTGGGCTCCTCTTTGTTTGGTGGGCCTGATGCTGAGCTAACTGTGTATATCAAAAACTTAAAGCTGTTGTGTTCATGAGCACATCACGTGTCAGTTTTCATGTAGCTTTGACATATCTCTTTTCTTCCCTTAATGATTATGACAAAAGCACAACTTATTGACAGTTCTGTTGATCCAGTAGTCCAAATGCAGCCTCTGGTTTTTGAATTTTGCTGAGACAAGTTTTGCCCTGTGTTGGTATTAAGGTGATTCAGTGTTCTGATATGATGAAATAGTCTTAATCTTAGGTACTGGTAATAGGGAGTAGGAGTCTGTATGTGCACATTTCTTCCTGGGTCTCTTGATAGTAAAACATTAGGCAGAAATACCTTTGGAAAGTATTGCTTTATAAAAGGAAAAGGATGTTCTGAAATAACAAATAGCAGTTTTACTTTGCCAGAGAAATTCGTAAATAGGGAGAAACAAAAATGTCAGGTGTGATCTTCAAGAAATACCATGAAACTCAACCTGTTTGCTTGCAGCAAAAGAAATGTGCTTTGTAGTCTGTCTTTGTATTTGCATTTAATTTGAGGCCCCTAGGTAGCTGTTTCTGCGTGGTGGCAAAAGTGTGTTACAACAAAGATTAAATGTCCTAGTTATTTGACTGCATTTCTATTAGCCTGTCTTAAATGTCACATGGTCCTCTCTGCTGCTTGTTTTTCTGAAGTTATCAGAATAGGGATTTAAGATAAATTACCACCACCAGCCTTTTAAAGGGCCACATAGAAGGGGTATGGTAGACCTGAACTCTCATCTCTGAAACTGGAACTCACAATATTTCTTCCACAATTCAGGCCTTTTGCTCTAGACTGGAGTGCAGTTCTCTGCTGTCTGGGGGTGTGTAAATCTCTCCCAAAACTGTCAGAGCAGGGGGTGCTCAACCAACATTTGGATTTGTTTGTGGGTTCGTCTAAATACTTTGCTCTTTGTTTGTTTATGAAAATAAGTATTTTTCCTTTCATTATAAGCTTATAAATTTGGCAGCTAAAGACCTGCATCTGTCTTTTTTATCAAGTCCTGTCTCCTAATAAGAATTAAAACACAGAACTTACAGACATGTTACCTGCAGTCATGGCATAACTTCAGGCTTGAATTCTATGGCTTTATAAGTAGTGCTGGAAATTCGTTACATTTTCACTAGGAGCTTCTTTCAGTACTTGAAAAAATAAGCCATGAGATGGAAAGGGATCTTCTGCATAGGATTGTGAGGAGTCAGGGGATCTGAACTGTTCAGTTAAATTTGCTTTATAAAAACTTCTTAAAGTTGCTTTTGTTGTTTCTGAAAGCTCCGCAGATGAATAACTGTCTTAAATATTTCACTGAGCAATACTCAGCTTCTCCTTGAGGATGACAGCATTGATTCTGAAGAAGTTTTTAAGCTTTATTTGCATAGTTTTTGTTCACATAGTTTTCTACATCATGAAGAGTGAGTATACAAATTTAGAGGTTCTGTGAAAGCAAAGCTGCAGTAACTGTCAGTGTGTAGATATGAAGGCAGCGATCATAAAACTTTTTTATTAAAATAGACTTTTAATTGGTTACTTTTATGCAAGTGAAGCCTAACAATTTTGTTTTATCAAATGAATTACCACATGCACTGAGGCTTTGTTGTGAAACAGTTAACTTTGGAATGCAACTTACAGTGTGATTGATGTGCTCCTCTAACACAAATCTCTATGTCTACAAATAATACTAAAAAACCTCAAGCAATACCTTAAAGGAAGAATGTTTCTTTTACAAAAGGGAAAATGTTTGCTTTTTAGCTATGCCCTTCTCTGCTTCCTTTTATTTTGCTGGATATTGTTGTACTACACGTAGAATAAGTACAAATTATCCAGGTAAAGCCAAGATAAATTACTACTAGTCCTATTTCTACTAGTCCTGAGCAACTGAGGTAGGACATGTTCAAGAGATAGGACATGTTTGAGGTGCTCCACAGGTAATGTCTAATGTGAGAGCATCATCTACTGGCCAAAAGACTCCTGAAGCCTAGTGACAAGGACTTGTACATCACAGATCTTTCATTGTTCTTTCTCCTTTCTCCCATACTTTTCTTTTTTTTTTTTCCCCTCTCCTTCAATAATGGCTGTTTGGTGTTATCCAAGTAGGTCTTGAAGCAATATTTTAAAAGGAAATGAGTATCTCCTAAAATACAATAAAATGGCTAAATGATAGCTATTAATCCTTTCCTTAGCAACTATGATGCCATGTGTTTCTTGGTGTAGGAATGAGGATTAAAATTACTTCAAAGAACATCAGTTGCTGCTGCATCCCTTTCAGGAGATAAACTGTATTTCACCTGAAGGAGAATTCTTACTGCAAGTATGTCAGCTCTGTGCATTGAGAAAACCAAGCAAGTGGTTTCTAAATGATTTGCTTTCATCCCATTTATTTTAAATGGGGAAAGAAGTAGGCAGCCAGTCTGAATTTGTCACATCAAGGGATGTTTCATGAGAATTTGTTATGGAATAAAAGACTGCAACCTTGCAATGATTTCCAGTGAAACATTATTCAATTACCCTGCAGTTTGCAGAAGTAACAAAAGACCAGGACAAGAAGCCTATCACCCATGTAAGCAGATCCAAGGGATAGTGGATCTTTGATAAGTGGTTCATCTCTAGCTGCTTGTGGAGTTTCCTTAGTGAAAGATATCTGGCAAATGAAGATTTAAAGAATTAATACTAAATATCTGGTATTTTTCAAATGCTAAAAGGAGGCCTGAATAGCCAGCAGAGCTCACAGTGTTTAAATCATCATTTTGTAAAATCTGTAACAAATTCTCTTATGATAGCAGTTGAAATGCTAAAATGAATATTGACTCTCCTCTATGAAATTCAGAGGAGGTACTTGTGAATTTAAAGGAGTTGATATCATCAGTGAGAAAGCTGCTGTGTATGGAGGTGGCTACAGACATGTCCTTGATGTGTTCCATACTTGTTTCCAAATGCAGCTGTAGCCACTCTGAGTTAAAGCAGTAAGTACTCTGTAGCTGGAAGTTGTCATTCCTGCTTAAGGCAGGCAGCTCACTTTTATAATTTACACACACTAGAGGAGATGTACTCTGGGAATAGTTGTTGTAATCACTAAAGTATTTTGTAGGTGTCTTTTGGAAAATAATTTATTTTAAAATCTCACATTTCTTCTCAATATTATGCTTGAAAAAAAAATCTCTAAGAAATTATAGGGAAAAGTAGATTTGCTTTTGCTACTAGTATGTTAATTTTCATGTATTTTTTGTAGCATGTTTTGATCTATCACATGAACTTCTCCTGAAGTCAGAACTTGTTTTTCTGTATTCTTTTTAACTCCACTTACAACAGTTCTAGAAGAAAGAAAACTCTTCAGGTGGTGTTTATGACTGCCTAGGCTTGAGTGGTGTGTGTACAAAGCTCTTGCCTAGAAGTGGTAGAAATCTTTCAGTGATGCATAAATTTGTGTTCCCTACTTGTTCACCTCAGATTCAAGTGGTGTGGAGCAAGAAATTGTGGTTGATGCTCTTGTGCTGTCCTCACTATCCCTGGTGTGACTCAGCTACACATGGCATTGTTAATGTCTTGTGGTACAGCTTCATGTCAGCATGCTAGTTTGTAATTTCAAATAAAGCCTTTTGTGTGTGTGTTGGAGGTCTGAAACTTAAAGCTGATGGGAAATCAGAAAATTCCTGGTTTAATCTCTGTTGCAGCAGGTGCTAAGACAAAATTCCTTCTGTTATCCTGGAAGTAGGTCACACATCCTGCATCAAGTTAAACATTAAAAGTTCCTCTTCATGTAACCACAGAAGAATGAGCTGTCAGTGATTCAGTAACACATTTTACATGTCCTCTGCTTGTGTTGAAATGGGTCAGTTACAGTGTATATTGTCTTTTGCAGGAAGAATCCCATTCACTTCCAGCAGTTCAGTCATCCCAATGATGACGACTATCATGACATGGAGATGGTGGCTCAGGGTGACAATGACAACAGGCCTGAGTGTCCATATGGAACAGCTTGTTATAGGTGAGAGGTGCAAAGTGGCTTTTCTTGTTCACAGATTAGGAATGTTCTCCCCTGAAGTCACAGAATGACTAATGACAATTCTTGACGTTAACTTTGACTGTAGCCTTCCAAAATTTACTAGGATCAGACTGCTACTCTAAAAGCACCCAAGTCTGTGCATCTGACACAGTAAAAATCACTATTTTGGTAATGATATCAGCTGTCAGAGATGAAAATTTGACTATTTAAAGAGCCTATTCAGTGACCTGGAGATCAACATTATATCTCTTTTAACATTCAGTAAATTGTTCTTTTATATAAACAATTTATTGTTGCATGTTGTTCTTGATCTGTAACTTTTAGTTTAAATTTTGATAATGTATTTGTTGGGATTTTGTACAAAAACTATTTTAATCAGTACTTGATGTGTTACAAAGCATAACTGAAGTAACAGCAATAAAATCTGGTTTATGGCTGACTGCACTGTTGATTTTCTTCAAAATATTGTATTCCATTTATTTTCCAGTATCTAGGTTTTGCATATTTAGCAGACTGTATAATTATCAGTATGGGCAAGAAGATAAATTTTGAGGCAATAGCATTTCTATGGGAGATTACTGAAACCAGTGGCTGCTGTTAAAGGTTGTGTCTGCAAAGAAACATTTTCTTCTGGAAAGTGTGGTTGTCCTAAAAAGTGTGGTCTCAATGAAATGTGACAAAATGAGGACAGCTCTTAAGTAAAAGCCTTGGTGATATTCAGCTAATGCAGAAAAAGAGGTTCTCTTAAAAACACTACGAGATGAATTTCCCATCTCAGACTGAGCATTATAGGCTTATATCAGTAATGAAATTGCCAACATACATTTCAGGAGTACCTTGGATGCTTTATCTAAACCCCAAACTGTCTCTCCTTCCAGATAAGGCAACCTCTGTGTTGCACTGGTTTATAATTTCTTAATCAGTGTTTCATTGTTTGGTGATGAAGGAAAGGAGGCACCCATGAAAAATTGATCATTCTTTTGACGAAGCAACAGATAAAATCTGAAGGGTTTTTGTGTTAATTTTGTTGTCCTTATCCATTGGCTATTACTTGATTGATCTAAATGCTGTGCCTTGAAAATTACCCATAAAATACCAGGGAATTCTGCACTTTTAAAATGTGGAACAAGGTGATGAATCAAGCTTTTACTGTTTTTTGTCTTTGCAGGAAGAACCCCCAGCACAAGCTGGAATACAAGCACAGTGCACCTCCAGGTGGGCCAATTTGTTCAACATTGCAGAATCACAGAAAATTCTGAATTGGAAGGGACCCACAAGGACATCAAGTCCAACTCAATAAAATGCCTTAATCTCCCTTTAGGAAATAATGTTGCATTTATAGCTACCTCTGTATTGGGATTTTTTTCTGGAGTTTTTTAAAATAGAAATTCTCAGGTTAAGATACAATTTTAAAGTATACTGACATTCTAAACAAAATATTGCAACCATATCTGTCATCTTTTTCTGGGTTTTTTTTACCAGGGATTTTCTTAATGTGAGTACTAATTTTTGCATATATGTTTTCTTGAGGCCTGGAGGGAATCAAACTAAAACTGAGTTTGAGTTCCTAATCTAACACTTTGTAGTCTTTTTATATTCCTGTACCTTGACTTGATGAAAAAAGACAGGGGAGTGTGCTGTTTGCATTTTGTCTGCTCTTAAAGAATTGAAAGAGATACTTCCTGGTTTTATTTTTTTGAGGTGCTTTTTCTGGATTATTAGATTTGGAGTTTTTCCACATGAAATCCCAATGCAATAAGCAGTAGTTTAGAGCAGAACAGTTATGAAAATGTCATGATAATGTATTTTACTTTGAAGATTCAGGGCTAGGACATTATTAAGTAAGAATAGCATTTATGGAAGGAGTAGTGTAAGATACATAAATACCCTAAAATAATCCAATTTCCTGCTTAAAAACCCCCAATCAGAATTGACAACATTTGTGTACAAACAGGAGGGGTAATAACTTCAAGAACAATTTATCTGGATAATCTCTTGGGAATGATTCAAGACAAAAATGGTATTTTTGGGGCATCAGAGTAGCTTTTATACCTGTAAGTACAGCACAACCATTGCAGCATTTGTTTATTAGGTCAGTTTTCTGTTGTAGCAGCTCTAAGAATAATCCTTATGGCAGGGTTCCCTCTGTTCTGACTGACAACTTCCCTTTCTTTAGTAACTGGAAGAGGAACACAGCAACAAACTTCAATAAATGGTGAGTGTATTTTAAAGTTATGAGTGGGCACATCAGCCTGGGACACACTTGGTCTGCTGTGGCTCTTTTGGTATTTAATAGTGCTGGAGATGCTTGATAATACTTAGCTGAGAAAGTAGTCATTCTTTTAGTAAAATGCTACTTGTTTTCTTACCAGTAATAGTACCTCACTTGAATTTGGGCAAGTCTTCCTGGATAATCATACCTGTATTTCCCTAGAAGCAGACAAGAAAGCAAACATATTTTAAGAAGAGACACATATGGCTAAATGGTGTCTTCCATCTTCACTCCTTACACAGGGGATGAAAGGAATCCAGTATTTCATGCACAGCTAGTTAAGGTTGCTTTTTAAGGAGTGATTGCTCCTGCAACATGGAGATACTCCATCTGCATTGCATTGGCCTTTAAATAATTTTCAAGTGATAATCTGTGCATGTGCTGGCTCTTACAGTGAGGTGTTGATATTCCAGGGCCTGTTAGGTATGTTGTGGGTGCATAGATTCAAGTTTTAAATATGCTTAGGTCTGTTTCCAGGATTCTTTTGTGTCTCATCTTTAAAATGTGAAGCTTCCTATGCTTTCTAAAATTCAAAGTGAGCTTTAAAGAGCAGTCTGAAAGTCTGATGCTGTGCAACCTTCACTTTCAGTGGACAGAGTAAGGCAGGAGGGTGTGGAACTGCTGCATTTTGAGTTGGAATGGGAACTGGCTTGTCTTCTTTGAGATCACCAAGGAATGTCTGAGAATTTCCTAAAGAAATCTTCAAAATAGATCTGCTTTCTAAAGAAAAATAAAAGTGCAAATAGCTATAGTTAGCTTTCTAGGCAAAGTGTTTTGGCCTCTATTTCTGTTATGGGTGAGTGTAGAAGGTTGTTTTAAACTTTCCACTCAGAAATTTCTTTGCCATACTATTTCCTTAGCAAGTTTGTGTGCACTTTGGCTATCAGCAAATATTTGCTATGTTTATATCTGTGCACCAGCATATTCTGAGGCATGTTTGTTACCCCTGTGCTTCAGTGCCTCCTGTGATACAAGTACCAGCCCCATTGTAGACATTTGTGTTACAGTGTTGAGGCATGCACTGCGTGGTGAAGATTTTAGAATGAAGCAGGCTGAGCTGTGTGCATATCTAAAAGTCTAAATCTGTTCTTGAAGGTTTTAAATTGTACCTGTGCCTCTCATAAGAGCACCTTCCTTGCCCAAATAGTAGGTCCTGTGTCTGCAGCTGATGGTCAGGCAGGGGTGACTCTGAAGGAAGAAGTGCTGCTCTTGTAGCATGTAAAACTTGCACACAGAAGTCAAATTCAGTCTGTCAAATTAAACTCTTCTTACTAAGAACGAACCAGGGAAGAATTGTTACTCTGCACACACAGGAAAGAAGGGAATTAATTTAATAAATTCTGTTTATATTTACTATTTTTTTTATGTCTTGTTGACTGGCTTACTTAGCTATGTGGAGGGTAAAGGTGGTACTCAACAAATACACACCTAAAGCCATCATACCACATCCTGCAGGGTCAGACAGTCAGGGCTCCATTAACCTTTATTTTGTCATATATTTGGCACAACAGCACTATTAGACACAGCAGGATTAAATTCCCTTCAAGTGTATTTAAATTCCACCAACCAAGAGAAGAGGGGAGCCCTCCACATGACAGTTAACACGTTTAGCTTTTAAGTATGCTGCCTGAATTGCCTGTAGAGAATGTTCTGAAAAATAATCTGAGGCAAATTACAGGTGTATACTTGTAGGGAAGGAATAAAAAAAAGTCAGAGTTACACTGTTGTTAAATTGTCAGTACTGAATCACTTCACTAGGTTGTCACTACTGAGATGAATAACACTCTGTAACCATGGAATATGCAGGATTCTCCTACACACTTTTTTGTAGGCTTTCTAGCAAGCTGATCAGGTCACTTCAAAATAGAACATTTTGGAAGGAGCAGTCAGCAAGCTTTTTCCCCCCACATTAAGGAGATGCTTTCACAGAAAGTTTCAAGATCCTCCTTATAGATAGGCTGCTAGAGAAAAGGCAAAATAGAGCTTAATTATCAGCTTAAGGGGCTGCAGGGCTGAAATAAACCTCAGTGGAAAGATGTGGAGAGGAAAGGCATAAAAGGAAGTGCATCACTCACTGTTAAAATCAAAGCATTGATATATGGGGAGGGAGAACATAGTATGCACCTCCACATGGTAAAATACCACTCACAATGCTGTGAAAGGGCTTTTCTTTGATAAGCAGCTCTTGGGCTTATTATTCTCATAACCTTAGTCTGAGATGGGGGATTTTATTCTCATTTTATTCAGCATCTTCATTTTGACCCCTTCCCTCCAAGACAATTAATTCGGCAGGTCTATAATCTGTGATTCTGCTGAGAAATTCTGCTGGTTATGGACTAACACAGGCATGATTAATTTCCTCTGGAGTCTCTTGAACAATAAGCCAGCAAGCATAAAAAGGAAGGTCATTCTGGAACAGGAGTGTTCCCACTTGTAGAAAAGTGTGACTGGTAGAGGCTGCAGTCTGACTACGTGAGGTACTGGTGGTGGAGTTTGTGCCTGGAGCTCTGGCCTGAGGTTTCAAGAGTTTGCCAAGAAGTGCTTATGGTTAATTTGAAGAGTTAGGATTTGGACTTCGGACTGTGGTCTGTTACTAAAATAAAATACAAACTCATAGTTTCATATGGTGACGACTGCTCAACAGTAAGTTAGCTAAACCGATATCATTGAGTGGTTATTTCTAAACAAGGTAAGAATGCAAAAATGGGGAGGTGGAGGAAGAGGAATGAACATTATTTTACTCAGAGGTGTGACTTAAGGACAGAATAAGACATGACTGGAATATTAACAGGCCATGGCTAGTTAGAAATTTTGGACATTTAAGAAAAGAGATGTCACAGATGTCGAGAGTAAGGCTCAAACACATCTGCCAAAATGCATTTCTGGAGGAAATTACCTTCAGAAGGGTAACAGACTATCCAGCATGAAAACAAGTGGAGAAAATAGGAGGTGAGTGACCTAGATTTCCTTCTCTCATGTGAAGCTCAGGAAAGAACTGAGTAGGAATTAGAAGTCGTATCAGCTTTCAAAGACTAAGAATATAAAAGATGGATGAATGGATGGATGGAGACAGAAAATCTAGGGTCAGAGTAGCTCTAGCAATAGCTAGAGGCTTAAATGGAAGATAGATGTGCTGTTTAGGTGATTCTTTCTCCTCTTGAGGAGAGAGGCTTGACTATGTGAGCTGTGGGAGGGATCTTGAGCTCTATATTTATTATTCATGAATACATGACATTTCTGACCCTACAGGAAAAAGGGCTGTGAAGAAAGACAGAGTCAGTGATGGTGGCACCAATGAATATGACCTCAATGACAGCTTCATAGATGACGAGGAGGAGTGCGAAGCTACTGATGAAGACTCAGACTGGGAACCAAGTTCAGAAGAGAAGGATAATGAAGATGTTGAGGCACTTGTCCAAGAAACCCATAGATTTGTTAGGATCAAAAAATAGCTGCTCAGAACAGTCCAGTGTGGTTATGTTAAATATGGTTGCACAAAGGAGAGGAATTATTTCAAATATTTTTTCTCTATGATGTAGGCACTACAGAAGGTAATAATGGGGGTGAGGGGATTCTGCAATGCCTTTCTTATCCATATGTATTATTTTGGGGCTGGTGTGGTGTTTATTTTAAGTCATGGACCTGGAGGATAGAGTTCTGAAACTTTTTGGTTGTTTTTTCTTTTTTTTCTCCTTTTTTTTTTTTTTGCCACGCTACTGGTGTCTCATATTTTGAAATACAATTTTAAAGGTTGTTAAAACTTCATCTTCCTGTGCTTGAAAGAAATATTGGCATCAGGAAAGCCTAAGCCATTCTTATTGTTGAGTTAGTGCAGTTTTAAACTTCATTATTCTGCTCCCAGCTCTCCTTTTAGGTGTTATTGTGTTTGTTCTCTTGAGGTACAGTAGTTAAATACAGGTTGCCTAAATCACTTGAGAACAGGATCTCTATCAAACCACTTGATTGGCTCAACAACTATTATAGTGTTATTTGCTCTAATTACAACAGTACCTCTTTCTGTGTATATCACTGGAACTGTGTCCAATTCTCAGCAATGCTGAAGTATTGATACTGTATTTTTGCACAATTACACTTGTAACATGCAGTGGGAAAAGCGTTTGTCTGTGATTTCTAAAGATATTGGAAAATCTTGCCATCAGTGTGTTCATCACTCCCCTGAGCTTCCTGGAAAGCAACTTAAAAGATTTTGCTATATTTTTGGACAGATGATTGGAGTCCTGTGAATTTGGCACCTTTTTTTGGTCAAAGTCCTGAAGTTCAGCAGGGTAAGCATTCTTTTATGGCTCAGGTAGGCATCCAAATGTGCTTCAGCTGGTTTTATGGACTTTTTGGGAGGACTTTGCGGATGTGCCCTCTTCAACACGCATGCCCTGGTTTTTGACTGAGCTTGTGTGCTTGACTTACTGTGAAGAGGCTCCTCTTACAGGAAAAACTGCCAAGGGGGAATCAAACCAAGCACTGCCTGGGCCTTGCCACTGCTGCATCGAGCTGTGTGTGGGCTCAACTCTTTCAGCAGCCCTGAGACCCCCTGAGCTCCCGTCACTCTGGGGCCATCTTGGTCAGGGAAGTTGCCCTCATGGCCAGGAGGCAGCACAGCCCAGACCTGCCTGGAGCTGGGCTGTGTCAAAGAGGAGCTGTCTGAGTGAGCCCTGCCCTGGAGGCACCTTCATAGATGTGCTTTCAGCTGCCACAGGCCAGAGCAGCGGTCTCCGGAGGAAGAGGAGGAGAGAGGAGCCAGCCTCGTGTTCTGAGGTGTTGGCAAAGGGAGAAGCCATTTTCCTCTGAGGCACAGGACAGGTGTGCTCCAGGCTATGGGGTGCCACCTGGGCTGTGGAGCTTGAGGTCCCAGCAGTTCAGAGGCTGGGCACTGTGGGTGGGCCTTGGGGACCTCAGCTGCTGCCCGTTCCTACCTCAGAAAGCCTCATTACACACACGGCCCTGGCACTGGGAAACTTCCGTTCTTTGAGGGTCATCTTGGTCCTGTTCTGCTGTAAGGGGAGTCAGGGAGGATTCTTTTTGTAGATGTCTCGGATAAAAATAAAGCGCAAACGTGGCGATGTTATATCTAAGAATGATTTCTTGACAAAGTAAGGATTTGGATCAGGCTAGAGGGGATAGAAAAGAGAACAGAGAGGGGAAAAGAGAGGCGGAGAGAGAAACAGAAGACAGGGACAGCTTTACCACTGGGACACCCGGTGGGCTGCAGCAAGGCCTGCGCAGGTCTTGTCACAGGCTGGGCGTCACTTCCAAGCGACAGTGAGGTGGACCTGACCCGGGCCTGGGCGAGGGGTCCCCCCGGCCTGGGCGAGCCCCAGCCACGGGCTGTCTGCTGCCGCTGGCTGTTTCGGGACAATGGAGGGAAAGCCGCAGTGGAGGCCAAGCAGGCTGTTGTGGCGACGGGCTGCCTCGGGGATGGGGCAAAGCAGGGCAGGTGAACAGAGAAGAAGCAGGAGCTGAGGGAGAAAAAGGTGAGCGGGGTGGGAAGTGAGCGAACTGAATCTCTGGGTGAGGCCACCCTCCCTCCAAGAATCCAAGATAATGGCAGGGGGTTGTGGTGCAGTTAACTACTGCATTTATCTGCTAAGGTTCCTCCCACAGCCCGATTTCCCAGACGTCTGGGGCTCTCTTCCAGCCCAGTCGTGGAAATTCTCTCTTCCCTGATCGGCTGTCAGGTGAAGTCCTTCCAGAAACAGAGCTGGAACAGCTGAGGCAGCTGGGTGTGTTTAACCTGGAGAAGATGGGGCTCAGGGGTGATGTTATCACTCTCTACAACTACCTGAAAGGAGATTTTAGCCAGATGGGGGTTAGACTCCCAGGGAGCAAGACAAGAGGACATAGTCTTAAGCTGCACTAGGGTAGGTTCAGGTTGAACAGTAGGAGGAATTTCCTTCACATTACAATAGAAGTGGTGGAGTCACCATCTCTGGAGGTGTTTAAGGAAAGAAGTGTAGTTGATATGGTGGTGTTTGGCCAAAGGTTGGACTCAAAGATCTCAGAGGTCTTTTCCAACGTAATTGACTCTGTGATTCTGTAATTTAGGGGTTTTCTTGGCAATGTGTGTTACAGTGCAGCCTGTAGGACAGGATCCTAACAGAGTGTATGAGAAAGCAAGATCTCTCTGAGTCTGAGGGACAAGTGTCTATCTTGCCTCAATTCTGCTTTTTTTCTGCTCAGTGGTGTGTGTTTTTCTGCACAGATGGTACAGAGTATTTGGAAAGGGGACAGCCCAAGCACCCAGCACCCTGCCAACATAGGGAGAATGCAGGCATTACAAGCATTGGATGAGCCTGGGTACCCAGATATCAAAAGCTGAAGTATCTGTTACTACTTGTTGGAGTCAAGGGAATCCTGGGAATACCTGCATGATGTCATTCCCAAGGTGTTTGACATAAACTGATGCAGTTTGAGGTGACACTCTGCAGAGGCAGCAGCTGGAGGGTGCTGTTGCCACAGAAGAGGCTCAAAGAAGAGTAATCACAGTAAAGTCTTAGCTCCTGAATGAGTCAGTCAATCTTCAGGGAGATTTTTGTGCTGGCTGTTTTGATATATACTGGCCTGGGATCTTGCAGGTCATTCCCCTTTTGTAGGGGGACAATTGCTTTAATGACAGCCTTTGTTTTCTCAGTGCCTGTTGCTGAGAATAGCTGCTTTTTCTTCTCTTAATGCTCTCTTAGGGGTTTTGGGTCACCATTTTAGCTTCCAGGTGGACTTGGGTTTATGTTTTTCAGTGTGAAGGAGCAGAGACTGGATTTTACCCTCAAGTTATCCCTGGAGAAACTGCTGTAGAAGGAAGTGAGCCTATGATTTTGGAGCTCTGCTGCAGGAGAACAGCTGAACAGTGATCTGGTGTGGTAGCACCACAGTTTTGCATTTGGCAGTAAAAATTGGAGGTAGCCACAACCAAGACATGGTGGCATCTGGTTGATTCACTGCATGGCTATCTAAATGCTACCAAGGGCTCTCAGGAAGGTGCCTCATTCCTACCCACTCCTCATCCATAACACATCCCAGAATTCTTACATGATGGAGCCCTTATTGCAGCTGTTCCCCTAGAGCTTATAGCAGGCAGCTGGTGGCCACAGAGGTCTTGCTGGAGGTCTTTTTCTGCCTTCCAGTAGGCAGGAGTTGTGCTGGAAAGGCCTGCTTCTCCTCTGAGACAGGAGCTTGTCTGTCTCTGTTTACGTGTATCTCCTACAAGCAGAGCTCCAGGTAGGTGCAGTCCATATTCAATTCCCTCTCTAAGTGTTGTCCTTTAGTAAGTTGTGTGGGTACAAAAATGCCTTTTTGTTCTTCTCTTTCCTGCATGGCTCACCTAAGCTGTAAAGAATGTGGGGTCTAGTCATTTCTCTCAGCCCATGCTCTGCCTGCTCCCCCCTGCCTCACGGAGCCACTTGGGTCACTGCCTGCACACTGCAGGAGTATTCACAGTTGTTTCTAAGTGACTTTTGGTCCCCATGCAAGGCCCCAGGCCTCTGCTTGCTGGAGCTCAGTTTGGGAGCAAATACTGTCTCTGAAAGTGCCCTGTTTGGGGCTGTTTGGAGTTGGTGCAGGTATAGGCTAAGGGTAATGTGACTGCTTCGTGCTTGGATCAGGGAGCAGAACTGTCACCCTTCCTCAGTGGGAGTCCCCCTCTCTCTGTGGATGCTGCTCACAACAAATGCAGTTGAGCAAAGCATGTCTTCTCCTGCCCTATCCAGAGCTTCAGGCAGCCACACTGCTTTGCTGCTGGGAGAACCTCATAATATCAAAAATACAGCAGTTCCAAAACCTAAATGCTCAGTGTGGGCTGTGCTGCTCTGATACCCTTTGCAGGCACAGGGATGAGAACAGTGGTCAGGCAAGACGACAAGAGCCCTCTTGGAGCTCTCAGAATGATTTCCGGAGGTTTAAAGCAATTCTTTCCCCCAGATTTTGTTTAGTACCAAATTCCTGGGTGGAAGTTGAAGTTCGTTTTATTAACTCAGCCTTAGATGGATTTTCTCAGTGTGGAAATTCTCAGTTGACTTTGTTGCACCAAAACCATGTAGGGAAAACAGGTGGAAGCTGTATCAGCACACTAAAAACAGGTAGTAATGCTACCTAATCCCCAACAACTAGGACAGGTTTCAGGAGATAAATGCGGGAGCACAGTTTCAGAAGGAACCCTGAGATTACAAGATTAATACTTTTGATAGTGAAATACTTCTAGTCCTTTAAATTTCTGTGGGAGGCTGGAAAACAAATGGATTTAGTACTTACCCCTGTTCAAAAGAGACATTTTGAAGGATGGTTTCAGTAATTGTTTTGCCTAACAGCAAGTGATGAAATACTCTCCAACATATATTTAAGCTAATGATGAGCGGTTTTGAGCATTTTAATGGATTTGAATATCCTTTTGCCCTTAAATTTAATTAGTCAATTTTTCTTCAGCAGGAATGGGATCATTCACATTACTCAGCTGGGTAAGAAGTGATGGCTAAGGGAAAAAGACAAAACATAATTCAGAATGCCAGTACTAGGCCATGTTTTATTTGCAGGATTTGCTGCTCACTTGAAATTCACGAACAGTCAAGTTATTTGCCAAAACCATTTACTCCAAAAGTAGGCACAACCACATACTTTACAACAGGAAGCATTTATCATCATGTCCTGGTTTGAGAGACAGGTGTCTGCTAAGGAAGGTAGGAGCCTCCCATGGAATGGAAAATTCCCTCCAAATTATTATAATTTTGAAATCAAGGAGCTCTCAGGCAAAGATATGAGAAGAGGAATAACAGTTATTTACTAGTATGTAAAACAAAGCTAACAAACAACAACAACTATGGCATGAACCACAAACAGACACCCAGCACCAGCCTGCTCGGCCTCGGGCACTTTTCCCTGTGCTGCAGTTCCAGTCGCAGCCGGCAGGGGCGCTGGTGGCTCCCTGTGGGAAGGGCGGGTGCGATGATTCCCCCGCGGCTGCAGGGGGCGCTGTGGGGCGAGCCCAGGTGACACGAGGTGATGGCGGCTGTGCCTGGGGCAGGGAGGGAGGGAGGAGAGGCTTTGCTTCACAAACCCTCAGGGCAGGGAGGGATGGAGGAGAGGCTTTGCTTCACAAACCCTCAGGGCAGGGAGGGATGGAGGAGAGGCTTTGCTTCACAAACCCTCGGGGCAGCGATGTCAGTGCTGCAGCAGGACCCTAGGAAACAGCAAGATGGGACAGGAGGTCCTGGCAGGCAGGGGGTGCAAGGCAGTGCTGGACAAGCGGAGGAGCTGGACGATGTGAAGATGTTACTCCAAACTGTAACAGTTTTGTGACTGATTCTGTGATGATCTCAGCATCTCGAGGCATCAGAAGCTGGCCATAAGGTTTCTGGAGGTGAGTGAAGAGATCCCTTTCATGTGTATATGAGACATTTCAAATTACATAACAAACAGAGTAACACTCTCATAAAAATAAAGAGTGGAATACTGATAAAGTGTTCTTAAACAAGGCGTAACAGGAAGAGACTTGAGGTTTTCCCTTGACTGTGAAGCAGGTTTTAGCTTTCAGAGCATGTGCCTTTCATGAGAGCATGCTGCACATATTGTCCAATGACAATAGAAAGCTGGTGGTCTGTAGACTTCAAAAAGCTTTATCAGGAGGATTAAATTGAGAGGTTAAAGAGTGACAGGAAGCAGAATGGGCTTTTTTGCCATCCTTTCTCTTCTGAGCAGAAAGAAAAGGACACCAAATAGCTTAAAGGTACAAGTCATAAGCCCAAAGGGATTAGGAGGTTTCTCTTAAGAAACAAAGAAGCATCACTGCTAGGATCAGCACTCAACTTTTCCATCATTGTAATATGTTCTAATGCATTCATAGACTTCTTTGTTCTTATTAAACAACTCTAAAATGAGTATCTACATCCCAAATTTACAGATGTGTGAACTGAATCACAGCATCAGTTCAAGCTAGGAGATTATCCAGCAGTCCACTAAGAAGAGTTCCAGTGGGAATGCAAAGTAGGCTGTTTCTTGAGGGCTCTCACCACAGATGAGGGAGAAGCCTCTGAGAAGGTATTATTTCCTCTTTACCCCCTCTCTCTGAAAATTTATTGTAGTTTTATGCAGTCTACTTCCTCTGTTATTGGCATTGCACTTGTTCTCAGGTCCAAATCTGTGCTAGATTTACTTCCGTTGTACGTTGACCTCCATCTGAGCAGCATGATTTTCTTGAAGTACTTCATGGTGTTGTTTTTCACAGTTACGAAACACATGGTGTTTATCATGCTGTTACTCATGGCAATGCACTCTACTATGTAAAAGGCAGTAAGATAATGCTTCTCTTTCACAAAGACGGTGGGGAAGAAGTCCCGGACAATTGAGAAGCCATAGAAAGGTGCCCAGCAGAGAACATAGGCAGTCAGGATGCACATCAGTACCATAACAGTTTTCCTTCTGCACCGAAGCCTCTTTCTGATTTGTTCCGTCTGAACTCCTGGGACGGTTTTAAACCAAAGCTCCTGAGAGATCCTGGCATAGCACAAGGTCATTGTAATCACAGGTGCTACAAATTCAATGCCGAAGATGAAGAGGAAGTATGATTTGTAGTATATCTGCTGGTCAACTGGCCAGATTTGGCCACAGAAAATTTTTTCCTGGTTTTTCACTGTAAATAGTGTTTCAGTAGCAAAGTATGCAGATGGAATAGCTACAAGTAAGGAGACAATCCAGATCAAGGCAATCAGGAAGGTTGCTGTTTGGTAATTCATGCGTGGTTTCAGTGGGTGAACAATGGCCATATACCTAGAAGAGAAAAATACAATCAAAATGAAGTCTGAAAACACTGTTGGTCGGAACAAACTTAAAAATACAAGCAAACCAAATTGGGCAGGAGGAAATTGCTGTCATTCCTGAGGGAGAGCCTGAACATATTTGTCTTTGAGAACATCATAATCTGTAAGAACATTTTGTGGAGTAGCAGCCTGGAACTGAGTTACAGTTTTGTATCACAACTTTTCCATTTAAATAGGAGCAAGAGTTTGAAAAATGCAGTGTTACGCATCTGCGTAGGTCAGATCCAGGGAAGAAAAGACAAATATGTAGAATCAGAAAAAACGTTTTCCCTAGGCAGAGAGCTACTTAAATAGCTCTTTTTACAAAGAGGTCAAATATGCATCACAGTGTTTTTCTTATTTCTGTGGTTATTCCATGGTTTGCAAAGACTTGAAGGCAATACTAATGTATGGTTGCAGGTAAACATGATTTTAAGCCCCAAAAGAATGTGTATCTATTTTACAGATAAACACTCTAAATGAGTGTGCATTTATTTTCTGCCCATGCAGACCTTTTTTGTGTGTGTTTTGTAGGTGACTATTGCTTATTCATCTTAAATATACAGTATTAAGTGACATGGCAAAGCAGAAAACTTGAGTTAGGTATTTGCACTGCATAGGACTGTAAAAATGTAAAGTTGTGGTATTCCTGCTAGGAGGACATTTTTATCAGAGGTCCCAGTACAACCCAAAGAATCGTTTCAAAAAGTGGAATTCTCATTCCTTTGGAGTCTATTCCATCTATATATATTCAATACATAGAATAGCATCCATAAGATATATTCATTCAAAAATGAAATGGAAAGTCAGCAGTGCTTTTCATCAGTCAGATCTTGGAAGCAGATAAATTTTTCATGGATCTTAATAGTGCAGGGTAAATGCCAGGGGACAGCAGAATGAGTCAGCCCCACTGTGGAGCAGATAGGTTAACATTTTTAGATCAGGTCCTGGGGAAGTATGTTGTGACATAATGTATGCATATATATTCATAAATATGCATATCTGCTCAGTAGAACATTTGGCTGGGTGGGATAAATCTGTCCAAGAAAGTCAGCAGGGAGCTTTTGTGGTAGATTTCCTGGTTGTCATTGCTTACCATGGCTTTTCCATGGAGTGGTCATGCAGTTCATGAACTGAATTCAGATGAAACTGTCCTGGAAGATGTGCTCCAAAAGTGTACATAAAGCACACCAAGTACCCATGGGTGGTTTGGTCCAGGGGACCCAGCTAAATATTTGCAGTGTTGAACCCTTATCACGCTCTCTTCCTCTTCGGATGTTGTATTTTTTCTAGTGTAGCTGTGGTCTTAAAAATGTGAAATTCCTGTTTTTTCATGTGAATAGACATGAAAGAAGAAGAGAGAGAGCCTTCCAGTCAGAAAATCCTCAGTGGGACAGACTTAGCTGCTTTACACGGATGGTTTCTTTTAAATGATCTAAACATCGGAAGACTTTTTTTAGGATCCTGTTCTTTCTAGAGACAAAAGTCAACAATCCCCGTGACATAACTAACATGGAATAGGTCAGTGTTAGATAATGAGGTTTCTCTCTGTTTATCAAGTCAAAAGCTTGCAAAAAAAAATTAAAATAAAAGCAATGAAATTAAAACAGTGTGTTCTTACACCGAGCTTCAGTGATTAATCTTTGCCAGGCTTGTTTTTAAAGATGTGTGGGAAGATATGTTATAAATCTGATTTCTGAGCAGACATAAGGGCGCTGTGACCCATGTTACTTCATCAACTTGGGATGCACTAGCTGAGCTTTCCAAGAAAACCTTGTAGAAGCTGAAAAACTGATAGGAACTGATAATGCATACATGGTAGTGTTTAGAAGCTTTACCCCGAGTCCTCAGCTGCTGTTGAAAGGATATTCTGTTAGATGCTTGTTAAGGATTTGTTTTGTAGGTGCTCATTTTCCCCTTGCCCACACCAGGCAAAATATCTCTGAACTTCTCCAGAGTCTTTTCACAGACTTCTGTTGAGATCAGGAACAGCTGAATCAGCCATACACAAGTTGTATCTGTACAGCCTTCATTATGGTTAACTACTCCTGAGCTGACTTCTGCATCGGGGACTGAAAAATGTGCTACGCTGTACTAAAGTTTGAAATGGCACATGAGAGAAAGCGGGGGAAAGAAGAGGAAGGAGGGGTGGGAATCACACATGTATGTGCAAAGGGTCTACAGAGATGTGTATTGTGTTTGTACATGAAAGAGATCTTGTGATGATGGCCTTTCTGTAAAGAGTTTACTGAGCAGCACTCTGGCTTTCTGTGAGTCAGTCATGTCAGGCTTATGTCAGCACAAGACTGATCCTCAGATCCTCAGTGCTTTGGTCTATCAGAATCCATGGTGCACCAGGCTGAGAGAAGAGTCTTGAAAAAGGACACAAATAAATTAAATTGTTAGAATTCCTGGAGTGAAGGGCAGGCAGTCTCTCAGGACTGCAGCACAATTGGAAAAAAATTCTTCACTGAAAGAGTGGTCTTGCATCAAAACCAGCTGCCCAGGGAATAGTTCACAAAAAGTGTGGATGTGGCACTTGAGGACATGGTTTGGAACCTCAGAGTCTGTGGACTCATCTTGGTGCAGTCGTAGCATCCCACTTACCTGTCAACAGCTATAGCCAGGAGAGCGTTGGTGGACACGTAGAGGGACACAGTTCGTAGGTAGTTGACTGAGGCACAGAGGACATGGCCATGCTCCCAGGACAGCTGCCGCACCACGTAGTAGTCCATCTCAAAGGGGCAGCACACGATGGCCACGATGAAGTCTGAGATGGCCAGGTTGGCAATCAGCAGGTTGGTCAGGTTTCGCAGCTTCTTGTAGCGGGCGAGAGCAGCGATGAAGATGAAGTTGCCAATGCCACAGACCAGCATGATGCCAACCAGAGCAACCCCAATCACAATCTTGGCTGTGAAGAAGGTGCGGGTTTTGGTCATGTCATCTTCACTGTCCAGTGGCAGGTCATAATCGCTGTAAGTGAAATTGAAAGGGAAAGAGAAGTTTCGCAAAGAGTTGAAATCCCCATCGTGGAGATTGTAGATTGCAGCAAAGTTGAGGCGGGTGGTAGCATTTGGGTCACGTTCAGTTTGCTCCGTGGCCATTCTGTCTTCTTTTGGCATGTGCATCTTGGCTGGCCCTCGGTGTTGTGTTGGAGTAGCCCAGTGTGGCGGGGCACAGGAGTCACAGGCGAGAGGCCTCACCCAAAGCTTCCTTCTGAGCAGTGAATAACCTTGTCCTTGTCCCCAGAAGATTATAGGACAGCAGCTTTACTTCTCTCCTTCTGTGGGAACAAAAAGAGAAAAATGTTTCCTGAGAGGAAATGACAGCAAAAGTATTGATCTTGAAGGAAAGCAACAGCCACCTTATTGCTCCACAGGTCTGTTGCTGCATGTGCACGGAAGGAAGAATTACCCTGTGAAGGGATACTTCTGTTCTTACAAAATAAATGCCTCGAGTTGCTTCATGCGCTGGATGTTACAGCAGCAGTTTTATTTACCAAAATAATCATCAGGCAGTAAAATGACAATATAAGAGGAATGTAAAATCTAGTTTAAACCTCAACCGGCCCACAAGTCCATGGTGCTGTCATCGCTGGCAAGGTAAAAGACTCTAAAATGAAACTCAGTGTACTGTAAAGCATTTGATGTGCCTTTTGGACAAAGCTTATGCTTTATTCTGATTGTTTCAGAGTGATGTGCTAGAGGAGAATGAAAAGAGAACTGATGTCCTTGCTTCTAAATTAATTTCTTAATGAAGTAAGGGTTGCAAAGACCCAAGAAAATACTAAATCCAGCACTTACCTCTTGGCAGCCATTAATTGACTACAGGACAAAATTTTCTGCCAACATAATTCATTATCAGTTCTCTCAAATAGGTGAAGCTCTGCCAAACTGCAGAGACAAGAATTTTGTCCCATGAACCCCTTGTAGAGCTTAGCTCTGAAGGCAGATCTGCCATTCACAGAAAGTGCTTCCACAGACAGGCTCTTAAGGAGAAAGGGAAAATCTTCTGTAAGAAAGACAGAGTGCCTGGA
Organism: Petroica traversi; assembly: GCA_025920805.1. Lineage (NCBI taxonomy): Eukaryota > Metazoa > Chordata > Aves > Passeriformes > Petroicidae > Petroica > Petroica traversi. The sequence continues at coordinate 2,692,835 of JAHLSL010000058.1, forward strand.
ATTTTTGATGCTGGGGAAGAGCAGGCTTCCCTCTTTGTACTGCCAGTTGTACCAAATATTAAAAAATCACTAAGTTTTTCCCACACAGAGGAAAAAAAAAATCTACTCCTTATTTTTGCCTTTCTGTGTCAAAATGCTGAGAGGGCATCTTCTTGCATCTTCCCATGGTCTGCCTAGGAATCTTCACACCAGACTCATGGCTGTCAGGACAGTCTCACCTCATCCCAGCAGATGACCACGGAGCATTACTGGTTTTTCTGCCCTCAGCCAGTAAGTCCTCAGTGTGTCAAATGCTACTGAACAATAGCAGTGGTGGCTACAAATGCTAATCTGCACAGTTGAGCTGTAGCTCCCTTTTTTCCCTGGAACCACCCTCAGACCCTGATGTACGAACACTTAACAAATACCTGTCAGAAACTCTCTTTTAAAACTTTGGTCGCCACGCTGTTTTTCAAACTGAACATTGCAGAACAGAATAACAGAAAGCCAAAGCCTGAGGCATAACAGTTCTGACAAGGGACTGCTTTAGAAGACACCTCCACTGCTGCCTAGAAAGGTAAGCATTCATTTAAGAGAAGTGCTAAATAAAACGGATGCAAAATTTGTTGTCCAAAGTTGGATTTCACTGCTAAATACCAAAAGAGCTGAAAAGTAAATACAGACAACATAACCATCACAAACTGACATAACACTATCAGCAAAGGGTACCTGCAGTTGCTCTCATCTTCTTGGAGGTCTCAGGCACCCTGTGGAGAGCCACCAGGTTCTTCTCTGCACATGCTGCTGTTACCGGAGGAGAGAAAGGATCACTAGAAGTATCCCAAGGACTCTGCTGAGCACTCATTTCTCTTCCACTCAGGTTAGTCCTGTGCTCAGGGGAGGATGGCTCCTCTGCCTCTGTGCCTGCATCTAAAGCCTTTGCTCAGTGGGAGGCACCTTGAAGCTGTCCATGCATTTCTGATTTTAAAGAGGCAGCACGATCTGGAGACAATAGAGCACAGCCCTTTTGGCGTTCCTCTGCCTTAAATCCCCTGAATGCACGGAACTGGCAGAGTGGCTTTGTTAGCAAGCCTGAGCATGGAACATAGAAACCCTTGTCTGCCCTTGCTCTTTGGGTTTGCCTGTGCCGGGCAGCAGCAGCCTGCACCTGATGTGGCACAGAAGCAAAATACAAACCTCCCACTGCAAAGGAGGGGGAGGAAGGAGGGTGATGTGCTTTCCTGGGAACATTTCTCCATGTGTCTCTCTCTGGCTATTGCCTTTAGGACTGCAGCTGCAGTAGCTCCAGCAGGAGAGTCACATAATGAATAGCCATAAATCAGAGGACCCCTGACAGCTTTCCTTGCCCTCTCAGGGAATTACTCAGAGCAGAAGAGTGGCAGTGAATCCTTAAGACTTGGTGTGCTTTGCTAGTGCTGCCTCCTCACTGCTCGGAAGCACTCGCAACTGAGGGAGCAGTTCTTTTTCTTTCCAGTTCTCCAGAAGGAAAGGAAATGTGTGGCACATCACCTGTCTTCTTCACCTCCAGATTTATTCACTTAGCTGACATTTTCCAAGGTGCATAGTGAGACACATTACGTAGTCCCCAGCAGATGACACCATCAGAGTCTGTCAAAGGTCATGAAAAGTGTAGGAGGTTTTCAGAAAACTTAGACTGTGTGTTCCTGATGCACATTCTCAAGACTGGACTATTGTGAGCTGGTGGGCACTTACCTCTGAAAAAAGAAGGTAAGGAAAGAAACCTGTGAATGTAAACATGTCTGAGGTAAAATGCCACTACTGTGGCATTCCTTCCAGAAGGCTTGAAGAAGATCAGAAATGTCTGCAGACAGCAGAGAGCATTAAGAATTTCACAACAAATACTTGGCTTGATTTTCTTTTGAACAGACAGTGTAGTATTTGAAAAGGGTTTTTTAATGTCCTGAAATGGTGCAACCAAATGAACAATGAGGAAATCAGAACCAGTCTGCCTGCTGAGTTCTGTCACAAAAAATTGTAAACATAGTAGGTGTGGAGAGAGAGGCAAAGAAAACTGTGTACATCAGAACCATGTTAAAATGATCCCTAAAATGGACTACATAAACCTTAAATGTTCCTGAAGAAAAGCTAATATACTGAAGGGAGCTTTGCATTCAGAATGTTCATGATTTCTCTGTTCAACTGTCTCACATGAACTTATCTAGTGAGCTAATCAAGCAGTATGGTATCCAGATATTTATATTGCTTTAGGCCAAAACCTCATCTGCTGCATAACTGTCTCTCCCCATTGGTTCAAGGCAAGTCTGTATCAGAACCCTGATAAGTCCAGATGTGCACTGTGTGCTCAGTGCGTGCTTCTGTACAGCAGTAGTTCATTTCCTGTGCTCCAAGGAGTTGTACTGTATGTGTCAAGCTGTTTCTCAGAAAACACAAGTAGAATTGTGAAGCAAAGTGATTTACATGTGCTGTGCAAGGCAGTGCTCTGTAGCTGTTGACTGGGAGTTGCTGAATAGAGAACAAAACCGGTGGTGCTGGGAGCTGCATCAGAAGGCATTTCCTGAGACCAGTGTTCCAGTGTGACAAATTCAGGCTGAGAAAGAAAAGTTGCTGCTGAAAACTGTCATGTAAAAGATTGGGTTGATTTTGTATAACCTGGTTTTTGGTAGTGGGGTGGCCACAGAGGTGGCTTCTGTGAGAAGCTGCTAGAAGCTTCCACCACGTCCAGCAGAGCCAATCCCTGACGGCTCTGAAGATGGACGTGCTGCTGGCCAAGCCTGGGCCAGTTAGAGATGCAGAACACCTCTGCAAAAACATATTTAAGAAGAAAATCAAAACAACACGGTTCTTTTTCTAGCCAGAGAAGAGGAGAAGGTGAGAATATGTAAGGGAAAAACATGAAGATGCCAAGGTCAGTGGAGAAGGAGGAGGAAGAGGTGCTCCAGGCACAGAGTTGAGATTCCTCTGCAGGAGGGTGGTGAAGACCATGGTGAAGCAGCTGCCCCTGCAGCCCATGGGTCCATTTGGCACACAGAAGGAATCCCACCCAACTCAGCTGTTCCAATGGTAACTTGGGATGTGGAAATGTCCTGGAAAGGAGCAAGTAGAGAAGAATTTGACTTTATTACTTGATTATGCCACTATGTTAGTTTCCTTTTATCACCTTTTTCTGCTTCCTTACTGTGTATCACTTTGTGGCTTGGGAAAAGGCACAAAGCACGTGAAGGAACCATAGAGCAGGAACAGTGGCGCTCTGCCAAGAGGGCTGTCAGCACTGCTGGAACAGCAGATGTGGCACTTTGATCCAAAGGTCTTTTCCTTTCAGAGCAGCACAGGTTTCTGTGGGCAAGGCCATTCAGGTGGCTCTCACAGCCAAATGACACAAGATTTAGCTGAGCTGCTCAGAGCCCACTTCATGGACCAGGGGCAATCAGCAGCAAACAATTTCCAGTCAAGCAAAAAACACGGTGCCCAGAGTCATGGAAAACCTGGGCAGTGACTCTTCAAAATGCCTGCACAGCAAAGCAAAAGCCTCCCCGGCTCCACACACTCTGGTCCCTGGCCTTAAAGATACAATGACCATTTTTTTAGGCAGAAGGCAGAGATCATGGAATACACTATCCAAGAATACATAGAATCATGGAATACACTCACTCCAAAACAGCACTGCATAGTAATTTACTCACTACCAGAAAAATGCCTTTCCAAAATGTGGTGCTGTGCTTTCACATTTCAGACCTTAATTCTTTGTTGGACATTCTTTTCCTTTGTGGAAAGACTCTTGACAACAAACTATTTCTGTTTAGGGGGAGAAGAAAAAACTAACTGTGCACTTCAGTGTTTCATCTTACACTTTTTAGCAGGAGAAGAACTTAAGCTAAAAATGTTTTCAGCAGCCATTCAGTCAATTAAAAAACCCAAAAGCAGAATGGCACCTATTGTTAGTATCAGGAAAAGCCACAAATGCCAGAGGTTTATGTTTAAAAAGGAGAAAGAGGAGTCCTTCAACTTTTTTAAAATAAAGTTTTCTCTTTCAGAATTTTGGAGGGCGCAGCTTCATTTTATCCTAACTCCTGGCCATGCGTTGCACTCTTCCTTTCCCCACTGGCTGAAGTACTAGGAAAGCACAGCCTTCCCAAAGTTCCTACCACATATTCCCCCTTGAACCTACTGTTTTATCCCAAAGTTTAGCCTTGTGCAGACCCCCTTGTCTGCTTCAGGAGCCAAGCTGTCTGGGCTGTGTAACAAACCTGCTGCCCAAAGTTAGTAGGGACATTAAGATCCATTTCAAAGATGTTAATACCCATACCTTCACCCATCAAATTATTTGTAAAGACATTAGCACACATATTTTTTCTCATTAGTTTGTGCCAAATAAGCAAAGTTCTAAGTGGCTGTAAAAGGCGCATTGGAGCCAGGCAGCCAAAAAAGAAGAAATGGAAGAAAATGGAAGAAAATCAGTCATCTGCTTCTGTTGGGAGGAGGTAAGGAGAAAGTTGTTTAACCATCATTAATATGAAAAGGTGATATGTCAGCAGGCGAATTGCACAGGAAATCAATGTGAACAATTGAAACTTTTGTGTGTGAGGGAAATGGGACAGGCTACAAATCAGGCTGAAGATCTGGAACCCCATTGAGGCAGATGACCTGCAACAGAAGTTTTCTTCAATTAAAACTTCTGGTGACTTTGAAATTTTGCATCATAAAAGATACTTTGCTCCTACAGTTCCCACAGCTCTGTCACAGGAATGGTGTCTGATGGGACCAAATGTAATGACTGGATGGTCAAATGCCAAGCTGCTGACTGTAGCTTTTAGTCATGTGGGTTTCTGCCAGGCTCCAAAATGTCAGACAAACTGTTTGGGACACCTAACAGCATTTGCCTCTTCTCCATGAGTTATTCCAAGACTTAGAAATATCTAGAGAACAAAAGTATCTGGACTTGTCACACTCAGTGCATTTACTGCTGCTGGCAGGGATGGTGACCACTTCCCTGGCTGAGTGCAGCAGCATTCTGTCCTCAGCTGCTGCTGCTATTCCTGCAAAATTAACAGAGCACTGGAATAAGGAGAACCAGCCAATAGTTATATTTGCAGAATTCATTTGCAAGATAAGTCAGGAAATTTATAGGATTGTTCCAACACTTTGAGGAAAGATTAAGAAAATCCCTGTTGTGTTAAAGCAAGTTACAATCCTTTCCAAGGGCAAAGAGATTCTTACAGTGCCAATGTGAGCACTCTGTAAAATTAAGAAAATATTGATAGATAATGGTATTTAACACCTCATCATTATTTTAGTCTTTTTAATTACTTTACTTCTCTCCAACCTGTATTACCTTCAGAACTGTAGATTCTGAGATTAATACACTTTGACTCTGAACATGCAGCAGTGATTAAGGAACGTTGTAGGAAGGCCTGGTTGAAATAGTTGATACAGAGCTATGGAAATAAGGGGAGCATTCACTGTGCTGAAGATCTGAGCCCCCTTTGCCTATTTCAGAAAGGAAAATTAAAATTATCTTAGTTACTAAAAGGGGTTAGGGCATGCATAAATGCCAGCTCAGAAAGCTTCATGAAGGTCAAAGAAAATGAGATATCTTGGGTTACACTGTAAGGTGTAACCAAAAGTACTGTACTATCATCTACATGAGCTGTTAAAATGGGTGACACAGTGTTCTTTATCTTCTCCAAGGCTCAGCCCTGATGACTCCCTCTGGAGAAACAGCAGCCACCACTAATGGGCCATCAAGGTCTTACAGAATTTTTCATAAAATTACATCATCCCATTGGGACATGCCCCACCTTGGGAATCAAACATTCCTACCTGTGTATAATCTGGAGTTTGGGACACCACGATACCACCACTGGATTTGCAGAGGAGAGGAGCTCTCGATAACCACCACTGGACCTCCTGAGGAGGACCAGACCTTTCTACAGGATCACCACTTCAACAGGACCACATCCATATGTCCAACTGAACTACTGCCACCACCCTGACCAACAGGGTGTCAGATCTGTTCTGATTTTGTTGGTATAAGCCACTGTTTCTGTGCTATTGCCTTTATTGTGATTTTCCTATTAAATTGTAGTTCTGACTTGGCATCTCTCACAATGTATTTGTGCAGAGTTAATTCCTCCTGCTGGTTTGCTGTCAAACCACTACATGGGGATAAACAGAAAATAAGATTTGTGCTCTTTTGATAGCCTGATTATTTTCATGAAGTGTTTTCCATTTTGTGTAGACATCTGGCTGGCCTGTGATGACCGTGTGTCCTGATTGTGACTATGGTGTTCTTCCTGGCATCTGGCTGTGCAGCTGTGTCCTCTCCTCCTGGCTGAAAAGCTTGCTGCTCTCATCCCTGTCTCAGCTCCATCAGTGCAGTTATGCTGCAGTTCACTTCAGGCTACGCTGGATCTATTTAAAGTTAATTCTTGACAGAGAATATGGCTGTTCTTAATCCATTGTCAGACAGGAAGAACTCTGTCATGTTGACTGACTTGATGCTGAGTAGTTACAAATTGTGTTCCGGGTATCTTTGCCTGTATTTGCGTTTAGACGCTGCTCTTTTTCTGGCCTGGGAGTCCAATTTGAGTAGATACTCCCTTTTTAAGAGAAATGCCACTGGAAGGGAAAGCTTCTTGAAGCTCTTTTGAGTTTGGCATTTACTCCCATAGCACAGCAGTCCATTTATCCTAATTAGTCACCCAACCGAGCTGTGGGTGGAAGCACCACCAATTTTTTGAGATTCAGTCTTGACAAGAAAAGATATTGCCACAATACCTGGATAGATCTGATGGCCTTGGTTACCTCTGCATTTTTGCATTAAATGATGGATACTTGTGTTTAAGACTCTTTCATGGGTGTTGCAGGGGTCACATGAGTAGCTTTCCCTGGAAAAAAACTAGAAATACACCTGCTGGAATGCTCCAAGTTGCTGGGATGTCATTGGGCCTCACAGATTGTTGTCAGTCAGATCCTGTGCACTGATGAGCCTCTTCTGCAAAGCAAAGAACACTCTCCATGGATCCTGACTTTGACAAACAAGACATTTCAGGTCTTGCCCATCGGAAGTTCAGGCATGAGAATTTTCTAAGCAGCACAGTCTGCCATGCTGCACATTTGGTCTGAAAAGCAATTTTCTTTTTTCTTAGTTAGGATGAGAACAAAGAAAGTATCCTCAGCCCTGAGGAAACTCTTCTTCCTAGGAATGCCTTTCCTGTGCTAAGAAAATTCAGTGGTACAACATAACTCTGGTGAGTTTCTAACCTTTAGGAAAATTTTTATTTTAAAAACGAGTATTTTTGATATTACTTTTTTTTTTTTTAAACTCTTCCTACAGTAGTTTTTCTCTTCAGTCCCTGCCTTGTATTGTCACTAGTGAGGATAGACTGCAAGGAGTGTTTGTCTGGATCTATAGGGTGCTTGCATTTAACACACTGAAGCCCCCTGATCTGAAACTCTTACAATTTGGAATGAATAATGTTAGAATGATGCATGAGCTTCACTGTAGCTATCATGCTATTTCCAAGAATTTCAGTCTTAATGCCCTTTTATTGCAAATGATATAACACAGTATAATTAATGTCTTATTATCATCATAACAAAGAGTTACCACAGGATGATGCTGAGAAGATTTAATGTTATTTTATTGAAGTTTTTGTCTTCTCTGCAGTTCATGACTGTGAAACACAAATGAACTGCAGGAGTAGTTGCCTCCTGCATTTAGATGAAGACAACGCCCTCTGCTCAGCTCATGACAATTTTAAACTCAAGCTGGATGATTGGTGCAGGAGGAGGTTGGGAAGCAGAGAGAAGGTAGAAACTCAGGAAAAAATAAAAGGGTTCAAAGCAGTTTCATTTCTTAGCAGACACTTTTATTGACAGCACTTGGGTTTTTTTGACCATGGAGGTCTTTGCAGAGCAGAAGTCCAAATTATAGCATGACAAACTTGCTACTGTAAAGCAGAGCCAAATCCTACTCTTCTGATAAAGTCTTTCTGTGCCATCCATATGTGGTAAAAAACCCCACCTATATGTGGGTAAATTCTGAACAGAAAAGTCATGGACAAGGCCTGTTTTTTATTGTCTTCAGCTGCCATTACAGCTATGTTGGGAGAGATCAGTCAGAGTGTTGTGCTGAAGAAGGACAAACCTTGGTGGAGATTTAATTGTGGCTGAAGTAAATTTGTGAACGTGTGAATGTGTGGTTTTATTTGTTTGGGATCTTTTTCATTGAATAGCTGCTATAAAAAGCCCCTCAGGACAGGAGCTGTTCAGGTGTAGAGGCAGAAATGCTGGTGGTTTCTGGGGAACACCCCCATAATAGGGCAGTAATGGTGTGCATATTTCAGGGATTTTCAAAAAGATGAATGAGATGTGGCAAACTTCAGTGCAGACCACATGTATTGCACAGTGTTGATTACCCAGTCTAGTATTTTTTCTCCCATAAATTATCTAGTTTTGCATTATCGCTCAAGTATGATGCATGATCATCTAATTACATGGTGAAATGCCAATTAGAAATAATGCTAAAGCAGACCATTACAAGTCAATTTGATGTGCCTTTTTCCACTGTAAACATTAATTGTTGGCATTGTTTTTCTCACTACCACCTCCACTGTCTGAGTGACAGCAGTACAACTCACCAGTTTGATATTTCTCTTGTGTTTATACAGAAAAAACGCTGGGAAAAAATGCCTGTTATTTTAAAATCAGCATTGAGGAGTTCTACTTCCAAGTGAAAGAATAATAGTTTTAGCAAAAGATTTGAGGATATAATTGTGACTAGATTGCTTATATAGAAATACTAATTACTTTTAAAATGAACATCTGTGTGGAAAAAATAATTCTTTCTATAAATGTTTCTAGTAACAGCAGCACATGGATTTTGTAAAAGTGGATGGTTATGGGTGTTGTTTATACATTTTTAATGTTTCTGTGAGGTGAGAAAAGGTACAATACTGCTTCTGTTTGTCTTCCTGTTGCTCTTCAACGATGTATCTAAGATAACTCCCACAAGTTAGGTTAAAACAATCTTGCTTTGAGTAGTGGATTGGTCTCATGATCCTTCCAACCTAAATTGTCCTGTGATTCTTACATTTATGAGAAAAAATTGTATCTAAAGTTGGCCAATTGCTTACTCACTAGCTACCACTTCTGTCTATCCTGCAATTCCACCATGACATAATTTCTCAAATACTTGGAAGGGATACCATGGAAGCAAGAAAATTCTCATTGCAGTGCTCAGGTGTTGTAACCTCATACAGGCCTGTGTTGTCTTTGTGCCAGGTGTTCCACAAAGTGATGGTACCTATGTAATGCAGGAAGTTTTCTTTCAGATTATGTTTGCTTTTGTCAGGTGGAGATGTAACAACCTGCTCACTAAAAAATATGTACGTGGTCCTTGGTTCTTGCCCCTGAAGCTTTGCTTCCTTTTGCAAACAGGTAAGTGAGAACCTGGAGACTTTGCTACACGTTGGTGTAAGGACTGTGTGTGGTAACAAACCACATTTAGCATTACTGTCTCTGTTTCTAATATTCTTGTAACCCCATCAAGCAGCATTTTCTGAGGGGACAAGTATGCTGAGGAGCATGTCCTTCAAACCTGTGGAAGACATCCTTGCTCCTGGCAAAAGCAGTAATTACACTTTGGCTGCAGCTAGGAGGGAAGGTGCTGGGTGACAGCACTCTGTTATCTGAGTTCCTTAATCCATATATGTCCAGGTAATAAGCAGATTGTCCCACTCTTGTTTCTGCTTTCATCCCGTTCTATTTTAGTTGGGATGTGCATGGGACTTTTGCTCAAATATTCATAAGACTGTCAGTATAAGGTGCTTAAGAATAATTTCTGTTACTATTGTGATGAGCTCATGTGGATCTTTTGATTCAGCTTCTCACAAGCTGCACATTACACGGCCAGTTTATTTCTGAAATCTGCACCAGCTCCCATACCTCAGCTCTGCCTTGACATCCACAGTTCAAACAAATCCTCATTTCACTTGCTTTGGGTGATATACCAAGAGAGAGAACTTGGCATCAGATAGAGCTTCTACATGTCCCTGTAAGAAATCAGCTGCTGAACAAAAGATCTCTGGCTTTCTTTTAAAATTAATTTTAAAAAGAAAAAAAAAACAAACACATGAAAGACAGTGAAAATGCAGATTGCCAGTGCTTTTCCACTTTCTTCTCAGAGGTAAGAGCTCACTTCCTGCCCTTTTGCAATCACCCTTCTTAATGCCAGATAGACTCAGTATTAGGATACTTGTATGGCAGCACTGTAATGATACTGAATTTATTAGACCACTGTGAGGTTTCCTGGCTGTCAGTATCAATCTACATTAGGAAAATTCCTGTGACATTAATTAAAAATCACTAAATTGTTTATTTGCTATGGCTTTCTTTTCATTCCCCTGATTAGAGAATATTATTTCATAGAAGCAAGTTCTTCATATTCCTTCTCAGTCTTCTGCATTCTTGTTTAAAAAAATCAAAATAAACCAAAAAACCCAAAACCCCAACAACAAGACGAAAACAGAAAAAACACCCAAGACACTGAAACTCAAACAAAACCAGAAAAACCACCACTAACAACATAAATCAAATAATGGTGTAATTCTGATTTACATAAACAAAAGGAAAAAAATTATTACCAAGTTGTCTGTGCTTCTCTTCATATATCACTTGGGGGAAAACCTAGTTATAAATATGTGGTGTTTCATAATTACCCCTTCTGCCACAGGACCAGCTCTAACCCCTGCAGGCTTAGCACAGTTTGGGTGATGTGTAGGCTATCTGCACAAGCATTTTCCCTTTGGAATAAGGCATGGCCAGTAGATAATTTGCTCTGAACCTACCTCTAGCAGATTCTTTTGCAAAGTGTTGACACTGTGTTGCTATTTTCAGTTATATGGCCTTGCCTGACTGCTCACTGGAGTTGGGGGAAGTTCTGAAAGCTGACTAAAACTCAGGTGGAATCATTCCTTTTAATCCTTCACTCATGTGAAAAGACAAATTGTTTATATGGTTAATGCTTTAAGAAAATATATTCATTATTTTTATTTAAATAGCCTCTATGAATACACTACTTGAATAATGAATTTCATTCTCAAAAAGCACAGCTTGTAGGGTCATAGCATACTTTAGTCTAAAGACAGCCCTGTGACACTTACGTTCATAAGTATTACATTTGCCATTGTTGAACACATCCCCTTGCCAAAAATCAAGTTTTCTCCAATGCTGCTCTCAATTCTCATGTATAGATCAAGATTATGTGTCAATTCTTGAAAATATTCAGGCACCTCAGATGTTTTCTTGATCAAAACCCACGAGCAGGATGCACAGCTGTTGGCTGACCATGGTTTTATTTTTACTCAGCCCTGCTGCTTTTGTCTCTTTGTATATTTGGATGATAAAAATAGATGTTGGCACTTGAGAGCATTTTGTGTTTATTTGTGTGTGTATAACATCTGATTCTCAGGCCCTAGGGACTCTCTGCTACTACAGTATTATAAGGGGCCTTTACAAATTACTGTCTCATTTTGATGGTTTGCCATAAAAAGGCTTGGCTGTAAAGGTGATTCAATTTTGTTCTGCTGTTAGTGGGAATTAAGTCACTATAAATGAAAGAGAATCTGTCTTCAAATTTGTGTAGTCATTAAGAAGGGTTTTGGTTTCTTTATTTTTGGGGTTTTTTTTACTTCTTAGAATGGATTTTCACAGCCTCTACCAAAGCAGAACAGATCCTGGAGTCCTGTGCTTTTTGCTGGGCCTGTGCAGTTCTTTGGAAAGAATAATTTTCTAGCAGAGAGGATTGGAAAATAGTAGGATCAAGTTTTGGAAACTCAATGTGGTGATCACTGCTCTCTAGGTATCCCAAGTCTGTGTTCATAACTGAATATGCCCTGCTAGAAGACAGGAAAGCATCTGCAGTGCTGGTACCAATTACACTCAAAAATGGCTTTGAGTTGCAGAATTTCTTCCTAACCTTGTGCTCTCTTGGCTGTGGTTTGGCTCTTGGGATGTTACCAAGTGGTCACTGCAAAGCTGAAGGATTTAAGTGGAGGAATCCTTCAGAGTAGGTGACAAAATATGGGATGAAAAAGCAAACCAGCTGAGGTTTATTTCTATTTGAATGAAGTTGTCACCCCTGCAAACAGACTAAGGAATGGAAACTGGGTTAGAAACAAGGCAAAGAAATGTTGTTACCAGCTGGTTGTTGGGAGTTACAGGAACCTTTGAGTGTCTGTAGAAAGTGCTTCTCCACAGGGTAAGAATCAGCCTTTATTTTTAGAGTAAACAACTTACAAGTACTGTAGTTATTTTCTTATTATCCTGTTCAATGCTTTTCCCTGGGTGTCACTTCCCTGCTTTCTGCTGTGGCAGCTGCTATGTTAAACCTGAGTCCCCACACTCAAAATCTGCAAAGTTCTTGGTTTTTTTAATGTATACTGAGATAAATTTAATTTAATTAATTCTGAGAAATGCAGAATGCTAATTACCAAACATCTCCCTGAACTAAGAGAACCCCGGAAATCTAAAGCCCAGCAATGTTGTTTCAATAATTTCCCACATACCTGCTCTGGGGGAATAAAGCACATTTGCTGAGTTACTTGTAAAAGAGTTGAATTCCTCTTTTTGTCTTGAACTTAATGTCGTGTCAACACTGTCAATGCTTAGTATAGCAGATAACAGAGAGTGAAGTAAAACCAAGCAACCAAGTTCAGGCAATAAAAGTTTTTCATTTTTCCAGTAATTTTATGCATTTGATCTCTATTTTCTAAACATTCTTTCATGCTGATATTAAACATACTTCCACTTTTGAGAGTTGCACCAAAGCACCTCTGTTAATATTTTCTATGAATTAAAATCTCTAAACTTCAACATTTTCAAAATTAATTCAACATTTTGCATGGCTAAGTTACACATCAGCTTACAATATCTTTTTTTTTTTTTAATCTATTCATATATATTGGCATTTTTAAAGAGAGAAATATTTATTCAAAACCTTTTGTATGCTTCATTGTTTTGAGCCTTGTGTTGATGTCAGGGGACTCATTATAATTTTCATTATAACAGTGATAACAGTGATAACCACTTTAATAGCAACAGCTGGCCAGAGTGATTTATGAATATTCAAATTTTTTTTGAAAGTAAGTACAGGACAATGATTTTCATAGACTTTTCATTGGTTTTTGTCATCTTTCACACTGTATTTCAGCTCATTTCATTCACATTTGTCAATCCTTAATTTTGAAGAAAGGAAATCAGTGAGGTTTGCTATTATGGATGTAATGAGCTGGCTCCAGTCAGAGAACCAGCACATCAGAGCTGCTCCTGGGGAGCTGTGCAAATCCTTCTGAGCATCATCATTCATCAATGAAAGTCAGAACAATCCTGATTTTTGAAGACTTTGACTCTGTTCTCCCTGATTTCACAAATTTCACCCACAAACATGTGCAGGGCTTTGACTGCTGATTGTTCTCTCAACTTTGGAGTTTTATCAACAATCAGGGAAAACTGCTGACTACATAATTAATCCACTTTGTGAAGATGTTTAGCAGCTTTTGGTGGAAAATATTATTGTTTGGTCTGAATGTTTACTTAAACAAACTGATGTCTGGATTGCCAGAGTGGAGCCAGTGCAATTCCTCCAGAATCTGCAAACAGGCAGGAGGTTTGCCCCTGCATGAATACTGTCCTAATCTCCTTCAAACCAAAACTTTTCTGATGTTTCTCTGGATTCAGGCACTTTGAAATCACCTTGCTTTACAAGGCATTTCCAAGCTGGAATATCATCACCTTAAAATCTTAATAGTCACCTTTACTCCCATTCTTTATTCTGTAAATATCCATGGTACTGTTTGAAGGACTTCCTTTTACAAGTCTCTTTATGAACCAAATGTCACTCAGATCTGGGAAGCTGCCCTTGTCACACTGTGCTTGTGAGGAATTCCGTGTTGTCCTCCATCAGCATCACGATGGAAGATATCCATGAAAGCTCAGGACAAGGACATCAAAAACCTTCTGGCAAAATAACCCAGAAGTACAGATGTTTTGATCCTGATAGTTCTAATCATCCTGTTCTCCATCCATGGTCATGTTTTGGGAGTTTGCTTCTGAAAAATTGCTTTTTAAAAAAAGTTCATTTTCTAGAGCTGAAACTTTCTTTGGGGGGATTTCCAGAAGACCTCGGGGGTCAGAGTATAGAACACTTTTCCCTCATTTTAGGGAAGAATTCAGATGAGTTGTGCTGACTTCCTGTAGTTCCTTGTGATACAGCAGAGGCAGGCATCAGATTTCTGCACTCTTACTGTCCATTCACCACAGACCTGACCTTTCCTTGAGGCAGTGATCTCGATATTAATTCATTACTCATGAATATTAGGAGAGAGGAAGAAAGCAGCAGTGAAATGGTGGAAGATAAAAAAAAAAGAAAAATAACTTTCTGATGAGATTTTATAGGGAAATTTTCCATATCTGCCCCTGAAGACCTCCAATAAACACCAGCCTTTATATTACCTCCTAATATTATCTGTGTTGTTTCACTTGTAGGTCCTTTAAGGCATCACCATGGGTAGAAGAAGCTGGCACACACCCTTGATTGTGAAACACTGGATCTATTAATTGCCATCTGATTTAGGGTTTTCCAGCCTTAATGGGCTAGTGAGATTGTTCATTGTCACTAATGTCTCCCTATACAGCAGAATGTGTCCTGTTCCTGGGAGAGACAGTGTGGCCCTTAGTGAATGTGGTGTGAAATGACGTGTAGCAGCTTTAAATTAACTGATGGGAAAAGAACACTTTGAATGTTATTTGAAATTTCTAAGGTGTTGCACAAACACGAATTATTCTTTGCACTTACTGAAAAGACAAAAACAGCTGCTCTGACCAAGCCAACATGGGGTAAGAGCCATGATGCAGTTATTTCAGTTTTTATATCTCTTCCAAATCATAGGATCATAGAATGGTTTGCATGGGAAGGCACTTTAAAGATCATCCAGTTCCAACCCCTCTGCCATGAGCAGGGATGCTTCTCACTAGACTCAGCTGCTCAGGCCATCCAGCCTGGCCTTCAACACAACCTCTGGATGGCTCGTCTAATATCTGGAGCAAGAAGTTGTCCTCTACACACTCCAGGAGTGCTTGGTTGCCTGCAGCCAGTTGTGTTACTTTCCCAGCAGAGGTTGGTGAGGTGGATATTAAAGAATAAATTCAGTGCAGGTAACTCAGGATGCAGCTGCAGAACAAGATGCAGGTTGAGCTCAGGGGGGGCAGGAGCCTGAACCCAAGGCAAGAGGCCATGAACTGCCCTTTGCATTGCAGAGAGCACAGGGAGCTGTGGGGCAGCCAGGGGACCAGACACTCAGAGATGCAGCAGGAGAGGATGACCCCCAGATCTTAGTGACCTTAGATGGTGAGGGGACAAAAGCACAGGGGTTCCTTTATTCCAGGTCCCTCCTCAGAGGCACCAGCTTGAGGTGTTGTTATTTAGTTACTGTATCATGATTAAACTATTTTGAGGATCTGTGACTCTGCTATGGGAAACCCAGGGTTAAGGTGTTAAGGAAACCTGGTCTGACTGTGTGAGTGTGGAGGGTGTAGCTGTGAAGGCCTTTGGTCCCACATGAGGTGATGTGAGAGTGACTCTAGTGTGGCTCTTGGGTGGTTGGACAGGGAAGTTTTCTTCACATTGAAACCCTCCCTTCCTAGCCTCTTGCTTCTGGAAAGCCCATCAGCTGCAGTGCTCCAGCTGCAGAAGTGACCCTGTGTGCTTCCATGATGACAATTTGATCTTAGTTAGGTTTGGAAGAGACTTAAAGTTCATCTGGTTCCATAGGCAGGGACACCTTTACTAGACCAGGTAGCTCAAAGCCCTATCCAATCTGGCATTCAACACTTCCAGGGATGGGGCAGCCACCACTTCTCTGGGCAATCTGTGGCAGTGCCTCACCACTCTCATAGTTCATCATTTTCTCCTAATATCTCATAAAAACAGCTTAAGGCCATTCCCCCTCTTCCCTGCCCGCCCTTTGGAAGACGCCCTCTACAGGCCCCCAGCAGGCGGTGGAAGGGGTTCTGGAAGTTCTAAAAGGTTAACAACAAAAAACAGCCGTTGGTCGTAACCCTGGACAGTCATGAGCCCAACATTCTGGAATTGGGAGTTGGGGGGATGGACCAATCAGGAGGCTGTGACCCAGGTGACATCGCACTGGCTGAGGAACACCTGAGGCAGTTGGACGGGCAGAGCAGCAGGAGACAGCGCAGAGCAGGCTCCTGTCTTGCTTCTCTCTTGTCCCCTTTGGCTCTTGGTGTCGTTCTGTGGAAGTCACCCAGGCCCTTCTTGAGTCGGAAGAGGAATACCTAAAGAAATGGATAGAATTGGTTGTTTGATAGACCTTCCTGCCTGTGAACTCCACAGACTGGGAGAGATTGCGGAGCTAGTGACCTCTGTTCGCCTCTCACGCATCCGTAAGGAAAAGCTAGCCCTGGCCTTGAAGAATGAAGGCTATATTCCAAAGCTGCTACAGCTTTTCGAAGTCTGTGAGAGTGAAAAGAATACTGAAGGCTTGCATCTTCTGTTTGACATTGTGAGAGGAATTTTTTTCCTGGACAAAGCCATTCTATTTGAGGTGATATTTTCTGATGAGTGTATTCTAGGTATTGTCGGATGCCTTGAGTATGATCCCTGTTTGGCTCAGCCAGGATGGCACAGGGAATCCTTGACCAAAGCAACAAAGCTTCAGGAGGTTATTCCTATCAGAGACCCTGAACTCAAGCAAAAAATCCGCCAGATGTACAGGGCACAGTTCGTTCAGACCATCATCTTGCCTAATCCATCAGATTTTGAAGATAGTTTTCTTTCTAACTTCGATTCCTTCATCAGCTCCAGCAAAGAGGAGATTTTACATGGGTTGCTGGTAAGTGTTTTTTAATGTTGTTAGGATCTGTAGAGATCCCTCTGGCTGTAGTTTGGAAATGGTTAAAAGCTGGTGAACACTGCAAGTTAATCACAGGCAGTTTCATTTGCACAATGCTTTGAATATGTTGCCTTCTTTCTGATCACTTGGACTTTGTATTTTCGAAATGATAAGTTTCAGATGAGTATCTTAGTACTTTTGTGGGCCTTCTCTTTGATTGCCAAGCAAACCTTTGGAGCTGCTTTTATATAATTATTTAAGGAACATGCAACTTCTGGTATTTTGTTCCAGGGACATTTATTATACTGTTTTCCATGTAAAGGGATGCAGAGAAATGGGTGGACAGATATGGCAGAAAGTACCAAAATACTTGAGAGATGATGATGTTCCTGGATTTTTTGGAAGCATTAAATTTTAAAGCTTTACAAGAAGTGAAGTCCTATATATCCTTAAATATTTCATACCAGAATAGAATGTAAATCTGAAAAGCAAATAGTAGTCACAAGTTTCCCATCTTGGCAAAGCAGGGTGCCTGCATGTGGGATAACTGGTTTTATTGTAAGGAAGATTCAGGAGGATGTGGCTGCAGCCAACTTGTAATCTGTTAATCTAGTCCTCCTGGCAGAGATGGACTGAAAATGTGCTTTGCAATGCTGCAGATCCAAAAGAGGGAATCTGATCCTCATGGGACGTTGAGAGTGTAGTATGAATGGTGCAGGTACAGTAGGGCCAAGGTTTTCTCTTGGGTACCAGTTGCTTCCCTGGAAGTTTATGTGTAAAGTCAACCAGGGAGTCTGAAACAAATTAGGACTGTCCTTTCCTGTCCTTTTGATGTTTTTATTGGTGTGGCAAATCCCACAGGGAATCTATGGGGTTGGGCAGAACTGCAAAGCGTAGGGGTGGCACGGCAGAGAAGGAAATGTCACATTCTGTAGAGATGAATTTAGGGATTGGCTTTAGGGATCATCCCCTGTGCCCAGCTTTACCCGTGGCTCTGATGTCCTGGAGCTGCTTTGGCTGCTCAGGAGTGCTGAAAGACTGGAAATGAACCTGCTGGATGTGTTCTCTAACATTTGCCTTCTTTATGATAAAAAGAAAATGTGGAAAGTTTGACTTTGTGCAGTGTGGGATCCTAGAAAGATTGTGTTTTCACTTTCCAGAGGCACTTCATAATTTGTGTTCTTTTTGTGTGCTCCACAGAAAGATGAGGAATTCTTGCCTGAAGTTTTTGCACAATTAACAAATCAAGCTACAGCTAGTGAGCAACGATGTGAATTGGTAAGTCAGTAGTCTTGGTGGCTCCGCAAAGGCTTTAAATGAGAGGGATGAAGTAGAAACTGAAACTGTTCTGAGAATTAAGTGATCTTAGAAGAACTTCTGAAGAATCAGCAGTACAGCGTCCCCTCTCCCCCGTATAAATTGTAACTGTTTCCTCCTTTCAGAGGGTTCTCTGACTCAAATACACAAAATTTTTTCCCCTGCATACCAGATGAAGATTTTCAAGGAATTCTGTGCCTTTTCTTTTACACTACCTGAGAAAAGCAATGAATTTATTCAAACTTTGGCAAAGTTGAGAATTCTTCCAACTCTTGAAATATTAATGGTAAGTGAAAACTTAGAACTAGTTTTAATAAAATTAGAAAAGCCTACAGCCATATAGCTTTTTTTTTTTTTTTTTTTTTTTTTAAATCTGCTGAGCACCTTTTGTAGGTCTGATTGGAGAGCTTAGTTCTGCTGAGAGTGGAGGTTTCTGTTAATGTCCAGAATCCAGAAGCTGCCCACAATTCTACTCTGGAGTAGCCTGCCTTGACTGCTCTTACTATTTTTACTTTTCATGATGGAGAAGTCTGAGGGCAGTGAAGTCCTTGTGACAAAGTAGTCACAAGGTGAGAAGATGATTTCATATGGAAGCTTGATTGTTGGTTTTATATGAGAGAAAGCCACATCCCTTAAGGAAAGATCTGAATTCTTGTTGCCTGTAAATGGGCACAGGAACTGTTAAACACCTTGATTTGTACAGTCGGTCCTTTAGTACAAGATGAATAAATTGTGGGTAGCAGGTATAGAATATCAGTAAGTCTTAGATATTCAAGCAAGTAGGACATTGTGAATGTTTCCAGCCTAAGTTAGTGCTCCTAAATTCACAGAAAGCCTTGTGTCCTTTCTAAAGGAGGAAAATAGTGGGGAAAAGATTTGCCTGGTTCCTTTGGTTTTTTTCTGTATTACCTATATGTTGAGCTTCTCATGAAAATTTTTGTAACAACATGTTCTCCAGTTTTTAAACTGCCTCTTCTTTGCAGCTTCATGTGATAGTAAATACCAAACTTGATATACTCTAACAAATTCATCTCTTTTTTTTCTTTTTGAGGGAATGGATGATCTGCAAGTTAGATCTGCTGCTAGAGATATATTGTCTGATTTAGTAGAATTTAGTCCAGCCATGGTCCAAGAATTTGTACTGCAAGAGGCCCGGCAGAGTGAGAGTGTAAGTAAAAGTGTTTGGAGTTTGTTGAATATACCAGTTTTAGGGCAAACAGAAAAATAACCAGCCAAATAAAATGTCAATTTCTGTGCTGTGTTTTAGTTTTTATTTTTTAAAAGCTGCAGAAAGTGGGGAACTCATTCTATTTTTGTCTTTTCTGTCTTTGGCGTTTTTTTGCAGAATACTCACCTCCTCACTGAGCTCTTTGAGCAGATGACCTGTAGCCCTGATCCTGAATTTGGAGGAATTAATCAGCTAACGGAGATTTTGTGTGCTCTGATCGATCCAGAGAAAATGCTGGAGACAATTAGTGTAAGAGAACATGAATGGCTGAAGACATTCATACTGTCTTGGCAAACTTAAAAGCCTGATATTCTCCATTGCTGTTCTTGGGGCAGAGGATAAAAAATTATAGGGTTTTTTATTGAGTGGAGTGTGGTCTTATAGCAACTTTAAATAAGCAAAATACAAGCTAATTTTGCTAATGAAAGGTATGTGTCTGGAGCACCTTGCCAGTACTAAACCACACAGTCCCACATGTCAGTGCCTTAGCACTGTCTGACCACAGCTCTCTATGTGGATGATTAATCCTGAAAGATTTTAGTGCATTGTAATGTACCAGAATACCTGTAAAATGGTTTACAGGCTGTTCTGAGCAAAACTACATGCCATTCAGGATGGTTTAAAGACATTTTGTCAAGCACTTTGAGTCACTGGTGTTTTTTCCAGTATATATTTGCATCCATGCTGGAGATTCTTTTAATGATAGCTAGGTTGGTTGGATGTCTCACGTGTTTTTCCCAAAATAAAGAAATTGTTCTTGTATAAAGACAGTGCTGCAGACCCAAATAACTCAGTAGAATTCTTTGCAGGCTGCTTCTTCTGTTACTACTCTTTTTTATTTAAAAGGTTGTATGTGAATGCCAGTGCTTAATGAAGTCATTGTTGTTTCAGAATTTAGAAGTATTTGAATTTCTCGATATCTTCTATGACCGTTACATCCATGTTCTTACTGCACCACTTCTGGCTGATACATCTGAAGAATGGTATGAAATAGGTAATGAAAATTTTAATTTTTTTTTTCCTGAAGGGTCTTACAGTCCTGGTAACAGCAATAGACCTGTGATGCTTGCTGGGAATATGCTCGCTGCAAGCTGCTGTTCCTCCAAGGACAGGGATTCTGTGGGCAGGGGTTTTCATAGCCCTTTCTTGTAACTGTGAATGCTGACATAGCTTGATGGTGTACTTTGTAAAGATGCACTTCCTTCATGCATATTGAGAATAATGTGATAGTTTTACTGATTTTAAAGAATATTTACTGTAAAGACAAAAAAGCTACAGTTGTGTTTGTTGTTTTTTCCTGACCCAATGTCCTGCTTCCCAAAGCAATCCAGTAAAACAAAAATCCACTAAAAATATGTCAGGAATTAGCAACAGGGCTCAGTGTACAGTACGTTATTTATTTTTTGGTACAACTTAAGGCATTAATTTTTCTTGTAGCTAATTATCAAACAGCAGAAATACTTGCCACAGTTTTGGAGCTGCTGTCTTTTTGCGTGGAACAGCACAAGTATCACATGAAGACTTACATTATCAAGAAAGATCTGCTAAGAAGAATACTGGTCTTGATGAAATGCAAACACAAATTTCTGGCCTTGTGTGAGTATGGAGCTGTTGTTGTTTCCTTCTTCAAGGCTTTGCGTGTCCTGGGTGGAAGGTGTACTGGTACCAATGCACACTTGAACTCACAATTCATGTTCATTTGCTGTGTTTTACTGGCTGCAATTAAGTAATTTGGAAAATGAGAGGTAGCAGCTGTCTCTAAGCACAGACCAATGCAGTTTCTGGTGGGAGGAGGATTGTTGTCTCTTTTGAAACCTACAAGGATCCTTTCAAATCTTCATGACAGGATCCTTTGTAATCAGATTTCTTGCCTCATTTTAGCAGAAATTGTGTCCTTTTTTAATAATGTCCTAAATCTGGTTCTCCTTGTGGGGAGTGAGTGAAATTCTGTGAACCAGGATCTTTAAAGACTCAGGGCTGGTTCTGGGAGGGGTACAAGGTAAAAAGCACAGGAAGGAGTTAATAGTTTAACTTATGCATGCTGGAATGTATTTCTGCTGTACTGGAGGAAGAAATCCATGGTTTTTGATGACCTTCAAATACCCGGGAAAGTCCAGGAAATAAAGGAAGGTAACCTGTCAACAAATGTTGTTTCTTTGGGGGTGCATCTTCCTCTCAGGATAACACCAGGCTTTTCAATTCTTCCACAAGAAGGTGAGAGCCCTGGCATGTGATTGTTGAAAGCTTGAATGTCTTTCTTCCCACAGGTGCTCTTCGCTTCATGAGGACGATAATTGGCCTGAAAGATGAACTTTATAACCACTACATCACTCTGGGAAACCTGTTTGAACCAGTTATGAATGCTGTGTTGGCCAACAGGAGCAGGTGCAACCTGCTCAAGTCTGCCTTGATGGAGCTGTTTGAATTCATCCAAACGGTAAATTCAGCAGCAGCCTCAGCTCTGACCACTGACATCCATGGCCTCGCAGGGCAAGAGGCAAAAGGCAGATTTTTCAAGATAGCAAACACCCTGTTTTAATAGAAGGGTCACAAAAAGAACTGGGATGTTGCTGAGTCTATTATCCATTTCTAAGGGAAGTTTAATAATTTTTTCCTAGATCTCAGCTCTTTTCCTAATAAATCTGATTGCTTCCCATTTGTTCTTGACAAGAGTATTTTGGTTCTGGGCTAGTAATCAATTACTTTCCAAAATAAAGTTAAAAGTTTCTGACTTTCTGCATGTGAATATTTGAGACTGAAACCCTGTTTTGTCCTTATACAGGAAGATATTCACTTCCTTATTGCACATATAGTTGAGAACTTCTCTGATGCACTGGAATCTGTCAAAGACATTCAAACATTCCAGGGACTGAAGACAAAATATGAGCAAGAAAAAGACCGAAAAGAACAAGAAAACAAGAAATTGTACAGGTATGGCCCAGTTTCTATCTTATGAGGCTGCCAGTAGCTGCCATTCTACAGGCCTGCTGATTGGTTTTTAATTTCCCAGCGAGCAGAAGAAGCAGGTGGCTGGGATTGGGGTTGGATTTCATTCTTGCTGAAAACTTCCTGGGTTAGAGTAAGCCCCCATCTACCTTTCTTTGAGTAGAGCTAATGAGGTCAGTAGATTAAATGTTCCGTTCAGAAAACTCTCAGCTTATCAAGAGCAGAATCTTTCTCTGTTCTTCTGAGTTAGTATTCAGTCCCCCTCATTATCACCTGAGTATTGGTGATGCTTACAGTGAAGGTGAAGCAGGGATGGAGCTGGATTGCTTTCTACAAGTCACTTAATTCATTCGAAAGGTTTGGGAGCCATTTATGACCTGGCTGAGTCTGAAACATCAGGCAAAACTTCAATAACTTGTCCTATGTCTCTTCCAGTGTCCCCTCCATATCACCTGGAGGCAACATGAATTCGACATTTGCCAAAGAAGAAAGAGCCCTACAGGTGGATGAAGGTCTGCAGTTCAGTGACAGTGAAGAGAGGGCAGCTCAGATGTTACCAGCAAGTTCCAGTGGCTCTTATCCAACATACAGACCCCTGACCAGAGTGATGACACCCCCCAAGGTGGGAGAGAACTTTTATGGAAGCTCCTGTCCTCACGTAGGACAGCAGAGCAACCTTGCAGGGCTTTGTCAGCACTAGACTTGTACAGGGTATCTTAGTCAGGGATAAATTCACCCAAATCCCTCTTAAGTGAAACCCTGACTAGTTTGGGGTAAAGTTTAAGGAGGATAAGGTGGGATTGGAGTCTGTTGTTAATCTGGTGGGCTCAAGTTAATTTTGCCTCTACTGCATGATTGAGGTGTTGCTACTCCTTGGCTTTCTGGCCTGCTCAGCTGGTGCCCTGTGTGTGTGATGTACATATGGGATTGCCTTTTTTGGAATCTATTCCCCACCAGAGAATTAATAAATGTTTTTAAGTAGATAAAATGCAGGAAGTTATACCTCTTTTGGGCCTTTTACAGCTGAGCATTATTTGAATCTTAGCTTCCAAGCAGCTACAGAAAAGTGGGGCAAGAATTTTAGTGCTCACGCCTAAAACTTGGGGGCAAAACAGATGTGCAGCATGTATTTTTTTACATGAGAATTTCATATTTTACCTTTTTCTAATTGGCAGAGAGGTATTTTTGAAATATTTGGCTATGCTGATGATGAAGATGATGAGACATCTCCAAAGAAAAGAGCTCGCCTGGATTCCTAAGGGAAACTGAGATTTTTAAATAGTAACTTTTATTATGGTGCTGCAACTGTTTAATGTTAAAATACGGAACCAGCTGCAATCCATCACATAGATCTCTCTTGTAATAGATGTTATTATATAATAATAATGTAATGTAGTAGTAATATATGTTTGTAATACAATACAACGTAATATAAGTAATATAGTTAATATTATGTAATATAGTAGTAATATATAGTAACATATGTTAGGTCCATTTCTCCAGCAATAATTTAATGTGAAGACATTTCTATGTTTTAGAGATTTAGTTAGTCGTTAGTTTAGGGTTGTAGTTTAATTGTAGTTTTAATTGTAGCTCTTGTTTGGAAAAAAATTGCTTTCTTTATAGATAATAGATACGTAAGATAGTTTGTTCCACTAAACAAGTTTATTTTGTATTAAAGATCCCAATGTACTTGTTTTACATCATTTCTAAATATATGGCAATATTAGTGCTAAGCTGTTAAATTCAAGAATTAAAATTGCATTCTGTTATTTCATAAGATGTGTTATTTTTAAGTACTATTTTAATAAAAAGTTTCATGAAACCTGCCCGGGTGGGTTTGCTTCTTTTGCTGTGAGTTCCTGTTGCCGTCAGTGATGTCATGCCCTGTGGAAAGGGTAACCACGCTCCTGCCTTCACTTTCAATCTGTCAGGGCCAAGCCAGTACAGGATTTGAAACAGATTTCTACTCTTTTGAAACTGAATTGCAGGTGACATCTCAAATTTTGCAACTAAAGCAAAGTTGCTTTATTTTAGCAGATTTCAGTATCTCATTGTATTCTGTAGGTTCTCAAGAGGCTGAGGCCAGTGGTTGAGCAAATCTGCACTGCAGGGGTGGTCAACAGAGTTTTTCATGACTGTCATCAGTGAGTTTACAGAATTCTGGAAAGTCAATGTCCATGTAATTTGAAATACTGATATATAAAGTACTGAGTTGCTTGTCTGAAAGCTCTGTAAAACTAGAAATGTAAAATTAGAAAATAAATAACTTTTCTTATTGATGATATAATTCTCAATATATCCATCTTTTCTTGGGGTCTGTGATGAGCTTCTTAAAATCACTGCTTCCTTCCAACTTCTTTGCCTTTGAACTAAAAGACACCCTGAATCAGGGACTGACAGCCAGAAGCTCGAGCTTCTCCTCCAGTGCACTGTCTTCCTGTCCTGTGCTTCCAGCCTTCCCACTCACTTGGTTTTTCCATGGGAGGTGACTTGGCAGGTGATGGCAGCACCACTCTTCTGAGTGCCTTATCCTTCTAGAATGTATCAGCATCATGCGACTTCTGTTCCCTTGGCTAAGGGATATAGAGGAAGGGATTCATCATTTGAAAACTCCCAAAGAGGAACAAAAGAACAGAGCAAATTTTTTACCTTTGTAAAATAAGACTCTTCCACAGAAAAATGGTTTTTTTCCATTCAGCCATGGGGAAAAAAAATCCCTGAGATTGATGAGAGACTAAAGAGTAGGTCACAGATTAGGAGCAAAAAAGCATTTTAGCCATTTATTGGTTATGTTATGGTTATCACAGATGTAGCATTTATTCCCATTAAGCTGCAGCAATCCCCATTAATGTGACACTTCATTTGCATCAGGAAAATGGGGTTTTCCAAAAACAGTCCATGTCTGTCTAAACCACATGCTAATGCCATGGGCTTGAGAAAACTTACTCAAAGGTTTTGTACTTTGGCCATCTTGGCTGGGTATTAAATAAGAAATTAAGAAGCAATGAGCTGCACAACCATCCCAAACAACTTCAGCAGAAATCTTTAGTATATTTGTCAGAGCATATTCTTTAGAAATCTCTGACAGAAACTAATTTTTTATTCAGCAGGACAGAAGAAACTTTCAGCTCCGAAACCTTATGGTTCAGGGGGAAATTTAATTATTATTTCTAGACTAGTTAGTTACACAATTTTTAAAATCACTTATTTTTAAGGTTTCTGTGAGGCATTGTCCTCTTGACTTCTCAGGGCTGATAATTACTGTGTCTGGAGAGAAGGGATAAAGAAACCAGGAAAGATTATCCCTGAAATGAGGTGGAATGCTGCAGGGCAGGAGTAAAATGCAAAATTAGGAAAACTGAAAATGGTTAAGATTTAGTTAAGTGGTGATATTTTATGCTGAAAATAAATTAATATTAAAAAAAAAACAAAAAAAACCCAAACCAGCCAACTAGAATTAATGTAATAACTGTATGATGGCTCTTTACCAAGGCTGGCTTTATAATGGTTGGCTAGATTTTAAAAGATTTTTCACTTCAAATATGTGTGAACAGATATCACCTCCCCTGCCACGCATACAGGTCTCTTTTAATAAGAGAGTGCAGGAGCCATGAAATCATGAGTTCAAAGTGTTTCTCTGAATTATCTATTTAGGATTTCCCTCTGCTAGAGAAATGTCTCTATAACAGAAGTCAATCTCTCTGCATGGAAAGTAAACCAGGTTACAAACAGTTTTGAGATACAGCTCATGCTGGTGACTGTCCTATTCCAAATTAGAGAAGTGCAAAAGGATCAACATTTCTCTAAACAAGAATTAATGTGCAACCCATGTACTGCTTGCATTTCTTTTCTCTAGAAAGCAGCAAAAATCTGGGTGGTTTTACCTCTAAAGGTTCTATGTATGAGTGGACATAAAAGTTTGTATTTGTGCAAGTGGAGGTTCAAAAACAAGTTAATCCATGGCTTTTCCATGTCTTCCAGCTAGCTGTGGGTTCAGGAGGGCTTGTTTTGAGTTACTCTGGTGTATGTGCTGGACACTGCCACAAGAAGTACGTGCCACCTCCGAGGCTGCTCTCAACATAAAACTGTTTATTTTCGAGAGCCTTCTCTCTACTGACAGCTTATATTCAGCATTTAGGAGAGACTAAATCATGAAGCTGAATTTATGGAGAAAAAATGCAATTTCATACTCTGGAGTTGTTGCATAAGGTATTTCTTTGTTTCAGGAGTTGCTGCAGATGTATTTCTGGTGCTGTGCTTTGACAACCTGGAAGTTAATATGCATCCTAAAGCAGCCCTCTCTCCCTGTCTGTATTTCTGGCAGTCACAGATAATAACAAAGGCATAAAGTATCATTCTGTGCCTTATCACCATGCTTCTATCAATGAGAGCACTTTTTTGTTTGATTCTGGTTTCTGTGGTTACCATCCAGTGAAATAAAACACAGCATCAACATGAATGACAGAGAGAGATGTCAGAAAAGCTCTTAAGACTGATTATACAATTTATGCTTTTTTTTTTGCCCTGAAAGTATTCAAAGCATTCGTTTCCTCAAATGCCCAAGCCAAATTAGATGGGTTTTTTCGTTTTTTTTTTTTTTTTGTTTATTTCCTAATTTTCTGTTGTATCTTAATGTTTGCCATCATCCTCCTCCTCCTGTACTCTGGAAGAGGCCCACAGCTGCCTGTATCTTTTCTCATCCTCACACCAAGTACCACAATCTGGTGCAGTGTCCCCACCTATAAAAGGAGGAGAATGATCCCACCATAAGAAGTCACATAAAAGTAAGACAAAGTTAAGAGAATAAAAAGTGCTTCTATTTATTGAAGAGCCTTCAGGTACATTCAGGGCAGATGGAGCTCCCCCGGGGGCTGCACCCAAAAAATAGATGACAGGTCATGAGTTTTCATACTTTTATAAGTTTGGTCCATTTGCATATTGAGGGGGTTAATCTTCCATTTACAGGGGTAATTAAGTCATTTACCCCAAGTTTGTTTATCCCCCAGCTCACTTTTGTTTACATTTCTCTGGGCCTGAGACGGTAGGGTGCCCTTGATTCCCAGGCCTGGAGAGGAATTGTGTGTCTGACCAAAATGGGAAAGCAGTAGCTAACACTCTATATAGAGCTTAGAATTAAACACTAAAGAATTACAGGATTACAAATACATGGAAAATATAAGAGCTAAAATCTTAAGGCACCCAGGTAAGCTAAAAAATTAAGGAGCAGATGTATTGCTGCAGAGGAAGCACGTGGGAGAGAAGGCAAGAATATGAGATATCACTCATGTTTCTTGTAGTGTCTCAGCTTGGTGGGCTGGGTTTCTTTTGCTTTTACTCAGTCTCATGCAATGCAAGGAAATGCAGGGTTTGCACAATTTTTACCCAGCTTGGGAAGGATTCTCAGCTTTACTACATGAGGTGAAGGGAACAAGGAGTAAGGGTGCTCATCACTAAGCTCCCAGTCCTAGAACAACTTCACTGTTGCCATTTGAATGTATTTAATGTTTGTCATGGATTTTAAAAGATCCGATTAATGAAGATTTATGATACTTTTCAGTATAATTACTCTCAATATCTACAAAGAAATAATATAAATATAAATATATAAATAATTCTAATAGATATGTGAGGTAGATGTTTTTCTTGGCAGACCAGTAAAGCAAAAAGCAACACTTCATTGATTAACAGTTCCTCACCCTCACTCTTCTTCCTTACTAGATTAGAAACCTACAGAAATACTTTGCCACAGATTATTGTATTTACTTTCATTTTTTTTTCTTTATCTTCCTAGTTTGATAGGAAGATTGAGCCAAAAGATATCAATCATTTCATACATAATACCACAGCCAGGTTCCTAACCTAGATAAGATGTCTGTTACTACTGCTTTTCACCAAATTACTTTATCTCAAATCCTGATTTAATTCTCAAGGGATGATTTCATTTTGTATATATAGATAGTTAGATTCAGAAAATTACTCTCCATTCACATATTTTGATTCTTGTGTAATTCTCTGTTGTACTTTTGCTAGCTACTTCCTCTTGAGTCTTCCCCATTTCACATCTCCTGATATTAAAGAGAGGAGAAAGAACTTCTGGCCTCACTTGAATGTCATGTATGGAACTAGATTTTGAGGGGTTCTTATTGAATCTTTTCTTACTTAAATCATCAATTTGTCTGGGAGAATCTCTCCTAAAATGTTGAATCGTAAGCTGCTCACGCTGTAAAAATCTAGTCAGGTCATTGCAATGTAAAGAATTGCTGTAATCATGTTCTACAAATGTGGAAACACAGCCCACACAGACAAATAGCAACAGATGCAGACTCTGCACAGGGGCAATAAAACAGAAGGTGTTAAATGCCTTGAGTTATTGAAAACTTCATAGGAGATGCTTCTGCTCTTGTTTGGACCTCAGCCCTGCTGGTCAAAATGCTGGATACTTAGGAGAAAAAAAATCTTTGTAATTCTGCTGGTGAGAAACTGTGTGGGATTTGCCAAGAGATGAGAGTTTCCTATGAAGCAAATCCTGCATGGAGAGGCAGTGATTTGTTATATTCCAAGGGAGCCAGAGATGGTGAGCCTGAAGAGGTGCATCTGATGCAGTCTCAGGTGTCTGAGTCTCTCAAAGGTGCTCAGTGCTGGGGTGCACTGTTGGTGTATTGAGGCTGGCCTGTTGTTTTACAGGGATTCCATTTATCATAATCCATGATATTTCAGTGCTGCAGTTCCTGCCCTCGGGTCTGGTTCTGCAAGGTGTTTTAAAGACTGGATTTGAAATTTTATTTTTCAGTGCAGGGCAGAAGGATAGTTTTTCAGACATTTATCAAAAGTGGAATCTCTCCAAATTAGACATGAAAGTCTAATCCTTTCTAGAGTAGCAGATGGCTTCAAACTTCTCCAGATGAGTTCTCTGCTCCTTCAGTTTAGCAAAACCAGGACTCAGTGCTCTCTGCAAAATTTGCTTTGAAAGCTGTGTTAACTCAGAGATAATTAACTCAGAGTTAATTAGCATGCCAAACACTTGTTTCTGTGACTGTACAGCTACAGAGATCCTACCATAACTTGGGTATATTTACTTCCTCTACGGCACTGTGGACACATCCAGCAAATCCATCACAGTCTTAACCCTTTCTTTTAGATGCTAAATTGATTCAGTTTCCCCTGTATCACATTGCAAAGCTCTGGAATCTGGTGACCTTTTCTTAACTTCCTTCTGAAACCTTCCCAAGGCTGGGATGAACTCCAGACCTGTTGTCTGCACCCAGGCAATAACTCCCTATTGCAATCCTGACAGTCATCTCCTTCTACAAGAGGAGTGATGATGGGTGTGGGTGACAAGAAATCCTGTTCACCCTGGCTCACAGAAAGCCCTCAGGGAAAGGTTTAGCTCACAGGGAGGTACAAACCAGATCCTGTAACCAGACAGGGCTGTGTGCCTGGCCTGTGCTTGCCTGGTGTGTGAGCAGGGATTGTCTGGGGAGGTGCATGGACAGCACAGGATCTGAGAGCTGTTGGGGACAGGGACACAGGAACAGCAACTCTGCAGGGACAGGCAGCCAGTGGGTGTTGTTTGTGTCAAGTTCAGGATATAAAAGGGCTCAGTTCATTCCAATAAAGTGATCTTCTTCAGGACAAGAAAGGAGGTCCATGTCTTTGTTCCCCATTGCTCCGGTTGGAGAGGTTAATGAGGAGGTGAAGTGGAAAATGTTGTCATAATTACTTTATACATTATTACAAAGGTTTTTAAAAGGGGGAAAATAAAGTTTTTTATTATTTTGATCTAAAATACTTTAAAATGTTATAAGGAAGATGAGTACCACTGTGAAATCTTTTGTTTATTTGGAAAGATTAATTATTTTTTGAATGTATTGATGGTAAGTTTTCAGTCAGCTCTGACTACTGATCAAAAGGCTGAAAGCCAAGAATTATTTACTACCCAAGTGTCACTTAGGCAGACAATTAAGGGCATTATCCCAATTATACAATGATCATTTTGGAAGAAGAATGCACCATTTGAATCCATAAATAATGCACATCACCATCTTAGCACTGTGAAGGGGGGCACTGGCACTTGGTAACTGCAGACTTCCGAGAAATTGTTTTGTGGAGATTTTCTGAGATGACATTGTGGAGGCAGGTGTCTGGTCCTGCAAGCCAGGTGGAAGATGGATATTACTGAAGTTCTTCTGATGCCGGAATGATTTTTGTCTTTTCTTTTATATCCCTTTTACACAGTTCTCTGTATCCACAAGTATCAGAAGCATGCACACTTGCAACCTTTTACTTAGTTCAGTGCTCAGTGTTTGTAAGTGTTCTGCAGGCCCTGAGACTGAACAGCCCAGAGCTGCAGAGCCAGGGACACCAAACATTCCCACTGGCTCAGGAACCCAAGGTCTCTGAGCAGGACAGATTCTGTAAACTCGAGCTGAGCCCAGCCCAGCCCCAGCATTGGGCTCCCTTGTTGGATCTGTGCTGTGTAAAGTCTAGAACTGGTGTGTGTGATTGATGGGGGTGCATTTGCCACGCTGTCACCTGGGTGAAGTGGATGCATCCAACAGGATCCTGATTAAAATACTGAGGTAAAGACCCCAACCCCTTTTACCTTGTCTAGTTTCATTTTCCTAACACCAGGAAAAAGGCATCACCAGCTTCACTCTTGGCAGACTCAAAGCTCTCCTCCTTGTTCCAAGTAGCTCAGTGTACTCCTGGAGATGCCAGCTATCCCTACGGATAGTCACTCACACCATATTCTCTCAGACAGACCTGAGCTTTTCGTGTTGGACCTTCCACTTCTGAACTTGATGGCTTCCCCCAAGCAGTGCTATAGTAATGTATGGAGTGCCAGCAGGGAAAATTTTAGTGTTGTATTCACCCTAGGATCTGAAATGATGGCAAGTAATTTAGTCTGAAGTCTATAGGGGTTTAGAGAGAAAAGTATCCAGTAATGATGAGTTAAAAGTTCTTAAATAAAACAGTGTAATATCATGTTTTAAAAGGCTATGTCTTACTGCACAGGAATATAAATTACACTGGCATATCCTGAATTTTATTCTGAGCTTTAGTACTTGCTATATATATATATAGTTATATATGTATATTACTTTGATTCTATTTAATTCTGAACATTTGTATCTCTGTGTCCTTTCAGGTTTCCTGAATATAAAAGTGGAGGTAACAGTCGTGTTGAGCACCTCGAACATGGACTTCAAGATGCAGATTTTTTACTTATTTATAGAAGTAAATACTTCCTCTTTGCTTTGTCCATTCTTCTTAAGGTACTAAACTCTCTTTCCTCCAGCTGAGATTTCAAGAATGTAGAAAAATCTCTTTACCTCTGTTAATAATATGCAAAACTGATATTTGACCAGTGGCATGGCATTTTTAGAGGAGACAAAAACCATCCCTAGGATCACCAGCTCTTGTCTTGGCTTTTTCAGTTTGTGGGGGCCTTGGCAAGCTCTGAGCAGGGCATCTCCCCCCACCACAGGAGAGCTTCTCTGTTGCTCTTTAGCTGATGAAATAACTGAGGACATCTCACTCTCACATAAGCTCACATAAGCCTTGGTGCAATGACTCAAACAAGACAGTCTGAGTTATTTCAGCACCATGGAATTGATGCTTTTTGGTGACAGTGAACACCTTGCTGTGGAAGAAAATGTAGACAGATAAGCTGGAATTTCTGACTGACAGATGCTACACTTTACAAACTATAAAAGCTACACCAAACTTCCACAAAGCTGGAGAAGAAAGAAATAATTACTAGGACTGGTTGCACATAAATGGTGCAGTTGTATGGGCTTCATTGCTGCAGGATTTTATATCATAAGAACAGCTTCTCATTTTCTCCAAATTGAATATTTAAGTGGTTTTACTTTTTTTCTTTAAATTTTTAAAGAATGCAATAAAAAGAGTAACTATGATGAAACACATCAGAGCACTTTGATGATGTCACCATTCACAGTGTCAGCATTTTGCCTTGAGATGAACATCAAAGCTGGTGTTCCTTCTGATTTAAGCTAAAAGAAAACAGCAGTAATTAAAACAGTTCACACAGGAAAAGTCCTGCCAATTTTCAAGTTTAGTAAAAGGCTTTTTAAAATGTATTTTGCAGGAGGTTTATCAGCTAGAAATCATTAAAAAGAAGGATCCTTTTTGTGATCCTACAGCAAATTTACCAGCTTTGCTCTTTGTAGCATCAAGTACATCTGTATCCACAGGTGCTGGGTCAGCTACCTGTTAAATTGCTCAGTGTATTTATTGAATCAGTGGGTCAGAGTGAACAAGTGAAAGGTACGTTCTGCCTAACTTGCTGCTGAAATATTTTGGAAGCATTCTCTGTAAATTTTCCTACTTCCCTGGGCTTGCCTGGTACTGTGTTTAATGATCTGTTACCTGAACAAATCAATCTGCCTCTGCATGAGGGTCTGCCAACAAAAAAAAAGCTGTGGTTAAAATGGCATCTGTTCCTCCAAATGAAAGCCAATAATTTTTGATTGCTTTAACTTTAGGCACAGGTATTTTCAATTAAAAAATAAACAAGAAACATCTGAAACACTAATTTTGCAGGCAGGAGATCATTCAGAAGACCACAGAGCATCTATATTGTAGTTATCTGCTGTCATTTATCTTACAGCAGCAGTTAAAACTTCCACTGAGACTGGGAGCAAAACTCAGTGCTATTCCACAATTAGAGGCAGCTCCTGCCCCAAAGGATTTGTTACTTCAACACAGAGGAGGAAATAGCATAGCAAATGTTCAAGGAGCCTGTAGGGAACATGAAAATCTCTCACGTGTGACCCTCTGTAGAGCTGAGTGCTCTGGAGGAAGAGCTCTGGTCCCTTTTGTTTCCAGAATGAGTCAGAAGCTGCCACCATCTATCTTATGCTGCTAAGGAGAAACATGACACTGATACTTTGCTGCAGAAACCAGGAGTTTAGGTGTTAAAACCCAGATATACTGCAAAATCTGCATCCTGCTTCTATCACTTTAATTTCTTACTCATAGTCGCACTAACTTAAAGCCCATATAAAGTGTTTTTCTGCTCAGGGTCTGTAATTAGTTTGTATGTGCTAACTCCAGAAAGATGACTGTAATGTTTTTCAGATTCACGTGTGATTTCAGCTGGGTTCTTTGCCACACAGCTCCTGGGAACGAGATACAATTTAGGAGTAGGATTTTGATTTTTGTTATACCAGAAAAATCCAAGATTTAGCTAACTGGGAGTTATCAGCATCAGTGACTACTAGTGACTGAGAAAGGTCAAGCATTTGAATCTCATTTACCAGCTATAAATGCTCAATCACCTCTACCCTGACCTTGTGTACACTTTATACCTACAAAAAGTTATAGGTCAAGCAAGAAAAAAAAGATTCTCCTTGTGCTGGGAATGGGTGAACGGATGGACTCACAGAGCATGTAAAAACATATCTTTGAGTAAAAGATTACTTATTTCACAAAGAGTCTGATTCAAAGGGTACAAGAGTGTTTTCAACGGAATTTCTAATACTCTGAGTCACCTTTTGAGCTGTAGAGGGTCTTAGCCTGTGCCAAGTCTGGAGGTGAGAGTGGCTTCTTCCACTGTAGCTGGAGGGACAGATGTTCAAACTGTGCAGTTTCCACACCTGCCTCATCCATCTCCATCCTCCAGCTTTCATGATGCAAATAAGCACCCACAGTCTGTTTCAATTTAATCCAGAGAGGCTTTATCACATTTCAGCCCCAAAGTGGATTATAAACCCTCATAGTGCCACTTACTGCAGCTCAGTAGCTTCTCAACCACACAAAGATCTGACCCTACAGAAAGGCTTATCCTGCTTCCAGCTCCCACACTGGTCTGTCCAGATGTGCCTGGAGCACATCTTAGATTTTCAAGAGAATCTAAAAAGAATACCTTTGGGAAATGCAGGGAGTCAGGGCATGCAGTACTCACCTTGGAGCAAATCCTGGAGTCAGATGTAGACAGTTAAGGAATTTTTTCAGTCCTGACCTCCAAGCATGATCTTATGAGCCTTTACCATGAAGCTCCTGTTCAAGCTGATGGCATTTTCTTTGCAAATCAGCGCTGGGGACTTCAGCAAAAGCTGAAAAAGAAGATATTCTTCTGTTCCAGCAGGAATATTAACTTTCCAAGTGGTAATCACCACCAACTGCTCAATGACAAAGGCAACGTGAAAATGTAATAAGGAAACTGGGACCAGATGAGAAAGAGTAAACCTGGAATGAAAGACATAAATCTAAAATGTGCATGATATACTTTTTTTTTTAATAGATAAATATGTGGAAACAAGAGAAGACGTAGAGTGGCGAGAGCTTTTATGATGAGTAAGAATTAATGTGACCAGACTGACACTGACCAGACTTGTAACAATTGTCTTTTACTAGATTTTATAAATTATTTAAATTTGCAGGACTTTCTCACTGCTTTCTTTAGCAAAAGCAGAGAACTACAGGATATTTATCTAGAGTCTGTTTCCATGTGATAACAAGCTTACTTATTCAGTTTCAAATTTGAAGTAGTGTGGAAAAATATTTGTTCTCACCTTGTCATATTTAGTTGGTGTGTGTTACCCAATTATCTTTTGCTACATGCTGCTCTGGATGGAGCTCGGTCCCTGCTGACCAATACATTTTATTTAAAATAAATTCTGGCTCCACATGGCAAACTTCTGCACCTTGTAGATAACTGATGGACTATCAGGAACAAGAAAGCCATTTTTGTGTTTTCAAATCCAAATCTACCAAGATGTCTAGGTGCAAACAATATAATCCATTAGGTTAACCTACAATGTAATCCATTATATTGATGACTTGATAGAGGGAAAGCATTCACCTTCTTAGCAGGGTGGTAAAATGATGATTTTCTGATCTTTGCATAGTTTCTGAGGCCCTGCTTTATCTGCAAGAATATAAACTCTCACCAGGGTTTAGGTTTATTTCTCTTGTCTCTCAAACTCACTTAGATGCCTTTCCTTCAGCAGAATCCAAATAAGTCAATTGAACATCTGGCTTCTTTCTTACAGAAAAACTGTTTGCTTGTGTGAGCTGATCTATCATTTTGTTACCCTGTGGTGATCTGACAAGAGGATTAGAGCTAGACATTTCTCATCCATTTATATTTAATTAGAAATAGCCATTACCAAGATTGGGAGTTCCAATAATTGTGTATTTCTTGCTCGCATTTGTTTTTCCTTATCACTACTTTACTGTAACTCTTACATTAACCAGTAATGATGCACTAATTGATTTTGAAGTTGTAAACAGCAGACAGAACTTGTGAGTGCTTTTGATTCAATACAGGAACAGCAAGGCTCCTGGTAGCTGAGAAAAGTTTCATAATATCAGATTTTTATATGTTTATTCACACTGAATTACACACTATTGTTTTGGTCCTTCAAATAGCCTTACTGGACTTAAATAACAGTCTTGGAATACAATTCGTCTCTTGAATACCAGTTATGGTGTCAGAACATCTAAGCATCTTACTAAGGACATTCACACTTTCTGAAGTTCATTAAAACACTGATATCAATTCCCATAAATATTAGAATAGTGCATTTTTATTTCAGTAAATGCTAAGCACCACAATGAGGCAAGTTGCTGTTAGCAGTTACTCTAAAACTGGTTTGGATATGCTTCAAAAATCAATTTGCACCCATTTAAAAATGCTGTGATAATGAATTGCATTAATTGTTAATGTTTTCTTTCAGTGTCATTACAGAGCCCATCTTAAATTTTTCCCACAGAACAACCAATTGGCAGCGTGAGGAGAGGGGAGAGGAGAGGGGAGAGGAGAGGGGAGAGGAGAGGGGAGAGGATCCTGAGTGTAATTATTTGTTTGTAATGGCTCAAGACCCATTACTTACTTAGGACACCTGTCTTTTCAACCGGGACACTTCCCTAGTTCTTTTCTGCTTGGCCACTGTCCAGTTACTCTGTGCCCAGCCTGTAGCCCTGCAGGGGGTTGTGGTGGCCAAAGTGCAGAATGTGACACTTGGTCTTGTTAAACCTCATATCCATGGATTTGGCCCATCTATCCTGCCTGTCCAAGTCCGTCTGCAGAGCCTCCCAGCCTCCAGCAGATCAACACTGACACCCAACTTGGTGGCATCTGGTGGACTCAATCCCATCATCCAGATTATCAATAAAGATGTTAAACAGGACTGGGCCCAACACATATTCCTGAGAGACACCACTTGTGACTGACTGCCAAATGGATGCAACACCACTCACCACCACTCCCTGGGCATGGCCACCCAGCCAGCTCATAAACCAAGACTTTGTACCTGTCCAAGCCATGGACTGCCACCTTTTCCAGGATTGTACCATGGGAGATGTTGTCAATGACTTTGCTTAAGCTTAGGTAGACAACATCCACAGCATTCCTCTCATCTACCAGGAGGGTCACCTGGTCATAAAAGGAGATCGGGCTGGTTGGGCAGGACCTGCCCCTCCTAAATCCATGCTGGCTGGATCTGCTCCCTCAGCTGTCCTGTAGGTGCCATGTGACCACACTCAATATGATCTATTCCATAACCTTTCTGGGCACTGAGGTCAGCCTGACAGGCCTGGAGTTTCCCAGATTCTCCTTTCGGCCTTTCCTTGGAATGGGGTCATATTGGCCTCTTCAGGCAACTGGGATCTCCTCAGTGAGCCAGGACTGATGGTAAATCATGGACTGTGGCTTGGCAAGCTCTTTCACCAGCTCCCTTATCACCTAGGATGGATCCCTTCTGGTCCCATAAACTTGTGAGCATCAAAGTATCTCAGCAAGCCACTAACTGCTTCTTTCTGAATTGCAGGGGAACCTTTCTGGTCCCTGTCCCCATCTACCAGCTCAGGAGGTCAGTTGTTCTGAGGACGACCTGTCTTATTGTTGAAAAATGAGGCAAAGGTAGTCTTAAGTACCTCAGCCTTTTCCTTACCTTTGGTAACTATATTTCCCCCCACGTCCAATCAAGAATGGAGAGTTTCCTTTCCCCTCCTTTTGTCATTAATGTATTTATAAAAACAATCTTTATTTTTCTTCATAAAAGTGGCTAGATTATGTTCTAACCCAATTTTTACCTCTCTAATTTTTTTCCTACATGACCTAGCAACATCCTTCAACATTTTCTGAGTTTTCTGCCCCTCTTTCCAGAAGTGATACACCTGCCTTTTTTCCCTTAGTTCTTTCAAGACCTCCCTGCCCATCCAGGCCAGTTGTCTTCCCTGTCACCTCCTCTTTTGGCACATAGGGAGAGGCTGCTTTTGTGCCTTTAAGATTTTTTTCTTTCTGAAAGTATGTCCATCCTTCCTGGTCCCCTTTGTTTTCAAGGGCTGTTTCCCAAGGTACTCTCCAATTCTCTTGAATAAGCCAAAGTTTGCCCTTCAGAAGTCCAATGTGGAAGTTCTCCTGATGCCCCTCCTTGTTTCAAAGAATATTGAGAACTCTGTTATTTTGCAGTCACTGCTCCCCAGGCAGCCTCTGAGCACCACATCTCCACCAGCCCTTCTCTGTCTGTAAACAAGTCTAGCAGAGCCCCTTCCCTGGCAGGCCAGCTCACCAGCTGCAACAGAAGCTCCTCTCCATACACCCTAAGAACCTCCTAGATTGATGGTTGAGTTCCCAGCACATACCTGGCAGATTAAAGTCTCCTACAAGAACAAGAGCTGATGATCTTGAAACATCCTCCAGCAGCTTGTAGAATAATTCATCCACATCTTCATCCTGGTTGGGTGGTCTGTAACAGACTCCCACCAAAATATTGGCCTTGTTGGCCTCCCCTGTGATTCTTACCCATGGGCACTCAACCTCAACATCATTAACTTCAAGTTCTACAGTGTCAAGAACCTCCCTAATATACAGAGCCACCCCTCCACCTCTTCCCCCTTGCCTGTCTCCTCTGAGGAGCTTGTAGCCATCCATTGCTAATTTCCCCCAGCTCTGGCTTACCACCCTTAGGGTCTTCTCTGAAGAGCCTGGTTTCCCCCTTCAAACCTGATTTAAAGCCCTCTACACCAAAGCTGTCACCTCATGGGCTAGAATCTTTTTGCCTTTTGTTAGATAAATGGAGACCATCTCAGTCAGCAGGCCTGGTGCCATAAAAGTAGCCCCATGACCAAAAAAATCCGAAATTCTGCTGATGGCATCAACCCTTTAAGCCATTCATTGAAAAAGAGGGCTTTCCTGTTCTTCTCATCATTCATCCCTGCTAATGAACGGACTGAGCAGAACACCATCTGTGCTCCTGTCCCATCAAACAATCAACCCAGAGTCTTAAGATCCTTTTCAATTACCCTCATCACTTGTCAACCTCATCACTGCCAACCTGGACAACCAACAACTGGTAATAATTAGAGGGCTGAATTAGTTCAGGGTGTCTCCTGGTGATATGCCTGTCCTAGGAAGGCAGCAGAATTCCCTGTAGGAATGGTTCTCATCAATATACAGGGCCCTCTGTTCCCCTATGAAGGGAGTCACCTACTACAACTACCCTTCTTTTCTTCTTAGTACTTGAGGTTTGTGATCCTTCTGACAGATGAAGTGCAAATGAGGGACTCTTCCAGACTGATTTTTTTCTTTAGTGTCACCTGCCTCATTTTCTGGAACCAGAGCTTCATATCTATGCTGTAAGGGCACGTGAGAAGGTGATGGGGGTCAGGAGGGAATTTTAATACCTCCCCAAGCAAGGATCCAATTCCAAACCCCCATCTACTGGTCTTCTCCTTCTGACTGATGGCAAGAGGGGCAGGATCCTGTGATTTGTGCCGAGTTTCTCTCGGGGATGGAAGGGTGTAACTTCACCAGTTAATTTCTCTTTCACTCTCCCTAATACCCCTTGGACTATCCAGTTCTTCCTTAAGTTCTGCCACCAGACAGAGCAGAACATTCACCTGCTCACACTGCATCCAGATGTGCACTGCCCTCTGGTATTTACATCAGGCTCAGACACTCTGCAGCCAGTGGCCTGGACAGCTGCATGCTTCTTGGGGAATTCTGTTTGGCTTAGCACACTCTTGCTGGCAGCAGCAGGAATGGTTTTTTGATCGTTTGTAAAGCATTACTGGGGAAAAAAGCAAAACAAAACACACAACCATCCAAAAGACCACAGCCACTTAACACACAACTCACCACCACGAGCAGCCCTTCCTGCTCATCCTGCCTGCACAAACTGCTGTGCAACACCCTCACTGCCTTGCCATGCCCCTGCTCACTGCTCCACATTGCCTGCACTTCCTAGAGCCTTTTAAAATCTCCTGCAAATGACCCTGAGATCACCCCTGTCTTGCCTGAATGGCTGACAAGAGGGCCATTAATCATGATGCTTACATAAAAAGGGACCTGCATCTGAAAGGACATCGTTGCAGAAGGATGTCTTTTGAAGGAATGTTTGGCTTTTCATGAAACAGAGTTT
Organism: Petroica traversi; assembly: GCA_025920805.1. Taxonomy (NCBI): domain Eukaryota; kingdom Metazoa; phylum Chordata; class Aves; order Passeriformes; family Petroicidae; genus Petroica; species Petroica traversi. The sequence continues at coordinate 2,732,614 of JAHLSL010000058.1, forward strand.
CAGGACAAGAATATGAGAGTAAAATGATAAAAGGAAGTCATCCACAGCCTGTAAGTCTCCCAGCCCCACTGGCACAATCTTTCACTAAGCCATGCAGTCCCCATGAGCCTTTCACGCCCAGTCTCACCTCTGTATCTCTTTCAGCTGACCCAACCTCACAAAAGCAATTCTGAGAAATAGGGCTTGTTCATTTTAAGCTCAGCAGCATGCTGACGTGTAACCTCATTTCCAGGGAAAATATTTTACACCTAATGATATCAAGAGCTTGAAGGGCAGACATGCATCTGACACATTTCTCCAGAAGCCCAAGTTTAACACTACACATGTATGTGTACATATGTACTGAAAAAGACATAAAAGACATTTTAAAAGTTCAAAATTGTAATTACTTTATCAGGAATGGCCATATGTGTTACACACTGAAGCTCTGACAAGGGCACCCTTTACTCCTTTCACCGATATTGTATGAAAACAAATAAATCAGAGCCAAACAATCAGCCACAAAACGTGTTAGATCCATTGTTCCAAAATTACATGAACAGTTAATGACATTCTCCAAGACAGGAGAGAGGTCACATTTCCCTTTTCAGGGAGTCTGAATAAATTAATTCAAATTATCTGGAAAAATGTCCAGGCCTTCAACAATTATTAACACTTCTTTTAACATTTTCAACACTTTTAATTGGTGACATGATATGCTCAAAGTGTGATTCAGACAAGACTTTACTGGAGATTAGGAGATGTCTCACAAGATACCTGTTTTCATTGTTTTCTGCCAGCTCTTGATCTTTGTGGTAGACAGAGTAAGAGATAACTGTTCACTGAACCCTTTTTTAACCTAATTTGCTCTCATGGTCAAAACCCTCACAGCCCAGCTCTCTCAAGAATATCTATAATGCTTTTTCTGTTGAGAGCAGCTGAGGACAGGAGCAGAACAAAATTTGAAGCATGTTCATTTAAGTACAGGACAGAACAATGGCTAAATATGTGGTTTCATTTGGTCTGTGAAACCTAAAGAATGACTCCCATGAGAAGCTGGTGCCCACATTCAAGCTTCAGCTTTAGGATGAGTGTGTTTGTTTTACACTGCATGGCTTTATAAATCTGATTTATCTCACTGGATGATGCAGCTGCTCTCACCTCAGGGTTTGTTCTCCAAAAGGACCCATGGGAGGGCTTCAGTTTGTCTGACCAGTCCTCACTGCATTCAGCCTGCAGCCTCATAATTCACAGTAGGTAACTCACTTGGAAGTAAGAAATTTCAACTTTATTTCGTTTTTGTGAAAATTGAATTTCACTTGGATTGCCTTTCTCTCTCTCCTTGGATGGCAACAAAACCTGAAAATATTCCACCTTAGAAACACATCTGCCAAAAGATATTGCCAAGCAATTATCAAAAAAGAGCCCTGGATATAGATAAGAGAGCTTAACTGCACCACTAGCAAGGCAGGCTCCTGACCCTGCAGGTCTGTCTTTGATACCATTTGCCACAGGTTTTGTTCATGGTTCAGCCAATGCAGCTGTGGATTTATAGCAGAAACAATACAACATGACTCTATGACGTTAGACCTGTTCATTTAGCACAAAAATCCTTTTAACATGATTAATATTTTGTTGAAATCAATAAGCATTTTGACTTAAAAGGCACTTACAGAGCCTGTCCTAATGGCTGCTCCTAATTTCCTTTTTGTACTTCTCTCTACCCCCTATAAAAACAAACAGAAAATTACTACTATGTCTTTCTCATTAACTGGTGTTTCGACTAACATCTGATTTTTCTATTGTCTTTTTAAAACAGCAAATTCAATCTTCCCGTGCTGTGCATCTTTACAGAAGCCATTCTAGCATAAGTTATGATGTTTAGCCAAGAGCAGATGTGAAAATACTCCTGCTGACAGATACCCCCTTCTACAAATAGAACACAGATTCTGATCCTGTTCCTTTGAGGAGGATGAAAATTGGTCCAGTGCTTACTAAATGAGTCCAATTCACAGGGAAAGAGAAAGCAATAGTATTACATTGTCCTCTGTCCTTCAGATCCCCAGGTATCAAAGAATAATCAGTCTTTATTGCTGTTCAATACATTATCGTTCAATACATTATCAAAATTCTTAATATTTGTGCCTGTGGAACAGGACCTGTTGCACTGAATATGATGACAGTCTTCCTCACAGGAGTTTCTCAGAGTACAGAAAAGGCCAGTGGGTACAGATCTCTAGGAAGTGTTGGGATAACGACGGGAGAAAAAGGCATATGACTTCACACACCCAAAGCCAGACATAGGGAACCAGACACATGGAGTTCCTTTTCAACTGCTTTGGAAATTAATTCCTATAGCTATAATTTCAAGCCTTATCACTGCTTTATGTATCCTCTGAAATACCCAGTTTAATCTGTCCAAAAAAAATGGGAAGTTTTTGTTCTTTCTTTTTGCACCTGCTTATTAAAATATGAAAGGCTTGTTCATGTAAGCTCTTTCAGAAACCAGCAGTGTACCTCATGATGGGCAACCAAACTGTATCCAGACTGTTCAAAGTGATACAATTTTCCTGTGGGGCCCCTTTTGCAGGAGCAGGCATTGAGGCATGATAGTAATTTTTGTCTGAGCATGATGGATCTGTGAGAGGTATATTACATGTACTGAATGCTGACAGTAATTTTGTTGACAACAGGGAAGTGAAACCTTCAAAGAAAACCACTAGTGACAATTGCCTTAGAAATACATAATACCAGCTGGCTGGTCCTCCCAGGAGGCAAATTTTATTATTTTTTTTTCTAAGAATTTCCTCTTTAGATGGTCCGTTTATCTGTCATAATTTGACAGTGTATGAAAATGATATCTAGATTTATTTCTCAGCAGATAATTGCCCAGGCATTTAGTCTCTCTGTTTTCTAAATATTTCCTCTTTGCTCTTCTTCTTTTGAGGCAAACTCTATATTTTCTAAATGTATTTTTCTGCACTCAGGCAGTCACTTAGTGGCTGTCACTAACAGAAAATATGTGCTTGCACAAGCAGATGAGCACAGGAAGGAATGGATGCATCAGACAGGCAACTCTCCTCCTAGTACCTGGGGACTTCTTTCCGCACACCTCACACACCAGGTAAAAAAAAATATCTTTCCCTGCAGCTTTCTTTGATACCTGGCAAGGTGTATGTGTGCAATGAACGACACACAATCTTCCAGTGGGAACCTGTAATGCCAGTCCTGGCCATCTCCTGGCATCCATTCCATTTGTCCACATGTCCTGCTGTATCAATCTCACTGTAAGGGAGCAGAATGATTGCAGGCACATCTCTGGGACACCCAGGAGCTTTGGGAGGGTGCTTATCCTCATCACCTGCCAGATTACTGATTGCGCCAATTTCTCTCTAATTCTCAAGGATTACCTGTCCAAAAAGACACTGAAGGGGATTAAGGTTGCCCCTAACCACCAAAAAATGTAAAAATCATAAAAGGTTTTGTTTGACACCAGAAACTGAAAAGGTTAATTGTCATGGCTTTAGATCGCGAGCATAAAAACACAAAAATTCAGTGCTCCTACCTCAGAGGATAAGTACAATTTTGTGATGAATAGTATCAGTAACTGAGGATTTAAGTACTTGGAGTAATGTGCTGTCACTGGCCTGTGCAAGATTTGCCTCATGGGACACTTCTTTACACTTTATTATTTTTCCATTCTGAAGTCAACACATTCATCCTCTCACTTCACACATTCTCCACCCCACTCTACCTCCTCCGTGCACAGCTTTGTCACATGGAAATTTTACCAAGATTTTTCTGAGCCTTTTGCAATCGGTAGGAGTCTGGCTTTCAGATCCAATATTTTAATCAGGCCTCAGGTGATTTGCTAAAATATGGGTATTGGTCTAATATCAATATGTTTTCAACAGTAGAAAAGTGATTTGAGTGTTTTCATAATGTGAACGGTACTGTGATAACCCAATTAGAGAAATACTTGTATTCTAATAGTCTACTTTTGTTTTCATATCTGAGGGGAAGGCTGCCCCTTTTTAATTATTATTTTCTTAAAGAAAGAGCCTGTTTTCTTTTGTATCTTTTGGAGAAGGGGAGGGGTGGCATCTCACAGTGCTGGAGTTATTCCATAGTCATTTTATGCCTGGAATTGTTACTTTTGTATCCCCCCCACTCCCCTTTCCCCCTCAGGGGACATCACCATGGGTGAAGGCTTAGCCCAGAACCCTGAAGGGATTGGGGTCAGACCAGGCCTTTCCTTCCAGCAGGGAATTGTGGCAGCAGCCACGGCACTGTGGCTGGATCTGACTTGAGATCCTATTGCCCTGTAGTTGATGGGTTTGGGTTTTTTTCCAGTTTGGTTGGTTGGTTTTTTTCCCTCGGCACTCTGAGCAGGGCCTTCCCTGCTTCCCTGTCGCTCGGGAGCTCAGAACCAGCACATCTGATGCTGAAACCTGGAACCAGACCTGGGAATGCCTCCTGCCCCATGGCTGCTCCTGTGTGTGAGGCTCCTGATGCCAGAATGATTTTTGTCTTTTCTTTTATATCCCTTTTACACAGTTCTCTGTATCCACAAGTATTAGCAGCATGCACACTTGCAACCTTTTACTGAGTTTAGTGCTCAGTGTTCTGTAAGTGTTCTGCAGGCCTGAGACTGAACAGCCAAGAGCTGCAGAGCCAGGGACACCAAACATTCCCACTGGCTTAGGAACCCAAGGTCTCCTGGCAGGGCAGATTCTGTAAACTCGAGCTGAGCTCAGCCCAACCCCATTATTGGGCTCCCTTGTTGGATCTGTGGTGTGTAAAGTCTAGAACTGGTGTGTGTGACTGATAGGGGTGCATTTGCCATGCTGTCCCCTGGGTGAAGTGGATGCATTCAACAGGATCCTGATTAAAATACTGAGGTAAAGACCCCAACCCTCTTAACCATGTCTAGTTTCATTTTCCTAACACCAGGAAAAAGGCATCACTCCAAGACTCCAATTTGGCTGCAGTTTCCACACTGCTTACCTGCTTATTTTCTCCCTGTTTCCTGGCTCTCTGGGGGCCCGGAGCCATCATGTGGGGCCCTTTTCTGTGCCCCCTCCAGGCCGCTTTTCTGTGCCCGACAGCTCCAGCAGCTGCCTGAGAGCTGTTCAAAGGAACAGTGTCCCATCCTCACCTTCACCCCAGCTCCCACCACCCTCTCAGGAGGTCCCCAAGCCCACATCAGTGTGTCCCCGAGGGCACAGGGAACCATTGAAGTGCCCAGGCCTCGCCAGAAGCCAACAAGGCCCTTAAAGGCCACAGGGAGGCATCACAGTGCCTAGGCCTCTGAAGGCTGCGGTCATAACTACACCAAAGAGAATCACTTGACAGGCAAGAAAAGACTGTGATTGAGTTTTCTGGTTTGTTTTGGGGTTGTTTTTTATATGTTGTTTTGGGTTTTGAATTTTTTTGGTTGTTTGGTTTTTGGTTTTTGTTTTGCTTTGCTTTGTTTTTGTAGTTGTTGGTTATTGTTGTTGCTTTCATTGCTGTAGTTGGCCCATCTCGTTACATATACATATGCATATATATATATATCTCCTAGTAAAGACCTGTTATTTCTTTTCCCAAATCTTTGCCTTGAAAGCCTCATCATTTTTCAAGGTTATAATAATTCAAGTGAGAAGGTTGTATTTTCCATTCCAGGGTGGTTCCTACCTTCCTTAGCAGACACCTGTCTTTTAAACCAGGAGAATCTGTCTGAGGGAATAGCAAAAAGTAAAGTGAGGTGTTTCTCACTGCTGAAAGATATTTTTCTGATTTTAAGCTAATTTCAGAAACTTTATCCTACCGACAGCCCTCTGAGACTGCTACCCAGCTTATTGCTGGCTGTTTTTAGATGCAATCAAGGCTGGATGTATGATGACATCTAACGGTATCAGCAAGAAAATCTCCAGTGACTCCAGGCCACAGCAGCACTGGTATTAGAGAGTGGATAAAAAGAAGATCAATTAAAAGGCTAATTAGGACCACATCCTTGAAGAGGCATTTTCCAACACTCTTCTGAAGCTAGAGACATGCAGGTACACACTTCACAGGTGCCATTCCTAAGTTTTCCAACAAGCACTTTGTAAAGTACAGGAGCCTTAAAATGCATTTTAATCAAAGAGACAGTGAGTTGTTTAGATGTTTCATAACAGGCTATACTGAAACCAAATTTTTTTTTAAAATGGCCATTTATTTGTGAGATGAACTGGCAAGAATCACTGGGCAGAGTAAAGTAATAAATGAAGTAATAAATAAAGTAATCTTTTAATCAGCTGCTCTTTTTCCATCTTGCTTCCAAATGCCTGTATAGCTCAGAAGTGAGTGCACTAATAAGCTCAAGGGAGCCCTTCTTTGCACAGCAGGAGTGATTACAGCTTTGCAGACCAGCAGAGAGCAGCTGAGGGTAGGGACACATGGGTAAAACCCCACCTTTGGGTCTACTTCTGCTGCCTTTGTGAAGACGTGTGGTTTTGTTTTCATGTGTCCCAGTAGATTCTTGGGGATTCCAGAAAAGCTCTGCACCAGTGATTCAGCTGGCAGAAGGACCTTGTAACCCGTTTGGAGGAAAGAGTTGTTGGAGAGCCTAAGAAATACTTGGTGTCTAGGAGCTTTCTCCTCAAATACCCAGAGACCAGTCAAACAGGTCATTATTCCCTCAAATCCTGAAATTGCCACCTAAGCCCTTCATGGTGATCTCCTCTCCACACAAGCCATTCAGAAACAGGCAGGGAATAAACAGGACTCTCATTTTTTACTTAAATACCTGTGAATGTCAGGTATTTAAGTAAAAAATACCTGATTGATGCTGCACCCATGGCCAACTTTTCCCTGCCGTAGGATATCAGAGAGATGAACAAGAGACTCTTCAAATGCCTTTATATCATGGAAAAACTTGTAATTATGACAATAGCAAGTCCTTTCCCCAATATGCATTAAGCTGAATAACTCCTTTCTTTATTTGTAGTCTACATGTCCTCTAACCAGTCTTATGCCACCAAAACAATAATAATAATAAAAGATGATTGCTGGACTGTTACAAACCAATGTCAATGGCAGTGAACAGATGGACTGTTGTTCCAACCATAGCAAGGGTTTAATTTCTAATGAATACTAATTAGGTCTTCTCCTCAAGTCACAGATATAATCTTTTGTTTCCTGAACATTTAGTGAAGGAGAACTAACAAAGTGCTTTATCATGTTTCCTGTTTAATGGGATTCGTGGCAAGCAGAGCTCAAAAGCAATACAAACAGAGAGAATTCTGTTTTCATCTCTCATTTATTCAAAATTTCTTAATTTATCTTGTTACGATGCTATAACATTTCCACTTTCATTTATGGTGAAATTAGGGAAAAAGGAGAAGGAATTACCCTGTTGTAATTTTTTTTCAAAAATTTCTTGGATCAGTTTTGTTGCAATTGGTGAATTCTCTTTCCTGCTCTCAAGACACAAACCTCTCTGTTGTTTACTTCTCCCTCTCTAGGTCTGTTTGTTGTTAGACTGCCTTTGGCAGCTCTGAGAGCAGAGTGATTTTCCAGAAAAACAGGGCAGGTTTTAAATTTACCTTTTGAATTAGAACCTGTTTGCTTATTCCTGAGACACTGCACTGGAGATGTGATCCAGTAAAAAGCAGTCCCACTGAATATCTTTTTTTCTATATCTACTGGAGAGAATTCAAGCATCTTGCCTAGTTTTATTAAATTCTGGTAATTTAAGGTAGGATTTTAGCAGTTCTTTACTAAATATTCAAGGCAGAGGGGAGGGGAAGAGAAATAAATAACGTGTGTTTTGAATTTGCAGTCTTCTCTGTGCAAAGTGTGCGTGTAATGGTTCATTTCATTTTGTGACTAGGTATTCATCACCAGTATCGTGGTGAAATGTTGCTGAAATGTGTCTGAGCAGCTACTCAAAGTGAGCACACACCCCTGTGTGGATGCTACTGGGAAAGACATCCTAATTTGCCAGATGTGTGGGTTTTAACTGCAGTTTTCTGGGCAGGAAAAAACAGTAACAGCTGCTGGCATCAGAGACAGGGAGGAGATGCTGTGTGCACTCGGTGCTGCTGGGGAGGAAAGATACCCATTTCTGCCTCCCTTCTTGCTGCATTTTTTGGCCTGTGGGGCCAGGAAGGGCCAATTAGCTCTGAATTACCATTTAGCCTGGGTGGCAGGTGCCTTTGGTAGCTGTGAAGATCAAGGTCAGCATTTCAGATTTGCAGGTGCATGTGTGGTTTGTAGTTTCACTCATCATCCTCTGTGAAGGCAGCCATCGTCATTAACAAGATAATGAGCCACTCCTGGGGTAAAGGCAGGAGAGAAGTGGGATCTGAGCCATCCCCAGTTCTCTCCCCAGTCTGCTGGAGTCTGCTCCTTGTCCTGTTTGCTGTGCTGGACCTCCCACTGCTGTTGGTGCTGAGATTCCGTTAGCTTTTCCTCTGTATTACCCCTGGTAGTGCTCCCCAAACAGCCAGCTTGGCATACGGGGAAAGCTGTTGAATATCAGCCAAAAATGTGTTTATCCTTTCCCCCCGCTTTTTAGGCTCTTCTTGTCTCCCTTCCCCAAATCTATAGCTTCGTTCATTTGGGGTATTTCTTCCAGGAGCAATTGCATCTGGCTCTTGTTTTCCTTGTTCTGTCATAGGAATTCAGACTATTGCCTACAGGGCTCAGTTGGAGCCCAGATTCAGTTCAGCTGCCTTTCCACTTTCTTTCTGCCCTCAGGAAATTAAACACCCCCTGAGAAAAAACTTCCTCCTTTCTTTTTTCCCCTATATGTAAGGAAAGACCATTTGGTTTGTGAGGCATGCTATGTCTTTTCTTTCTTCATAATATGAACTCTTCAGTGAGAAAACTGTTTATTTTCTCTCTTATATACTGTGAAGTATATTATTTGTCCCATCAAAATTATATACATCAATTACTGTGGTTTTCACTCAAGAAGAAAAGGGGAAATACCTTAAGGCTGCATGGGAAAATTTAGTCTGAAATATTTCGTTCATCGGATGTTCTGAGAAAACAAGAATTGTTCAAATGAATTTTTTTTGTAGTTTGAATTGTCAAGAAAATAGTCACAGTACTTGAAGCTTCTGAATCAACTTCTTAAGAAATGTTATTTCTGAAAGGACTAAATAGGTATTTCAATTTTAAACATTTTCAAGGTGCCAAGGTACATATCAGGGTATCTCCAAAATGTTCTGTCCTTACCAATAAGCACTACTGTTAAATAATGAGGTGTATGGATAGGCGCCATCCTGTTCCCCAAGTCAGGGAATATTGAATGCTGAAAGGAATGTTATTTGCAATTAGCTCAAACTGTCTTCTTACTTCCACTTTTTTTTTTTCCCCAGGAGGTCTGAGTTAGTCTAAACCACCTGTCAGAGATATCATTTATTTTTGATACGTTGTCCTTTGCTGCTTTCTGCATTATTCAGAAAGGGGAAAAATAATCCAACTGAATAGAATAAAAAGAAAATAGAAAATTTAGAAGAAAATGTTGAGTATTTACCCAATTTTTACACCTGATCCTTTGACTGAAAGGGCATCTATTAAGAGTGGCATTTCTTCTGGCTGACAGCCAAAATGAATGGAAAAAAAATATCAGCTTAATTGGGTAAAGCTTGCCTGCCTCCCACTGCAATTGGGAAACTTAGTTACTTACTGGCACAGACTTTCCAGAACAAAACAGACAAAAATTTTCTGCCACTTTAATTTTGTTCACGATCACTACAGAAAATTAACAATGTCATTTTTTTTACTCTAATTCCACGCCCATCTCTCTGAAGAGCACAACTGAGCACATATGTGTGCAGCAGACTTTCTTCTGGCCTGATTTCCAGATGGGATCTTAGAAAAGGATCTGTCCCAGTGTAGCTGTTACTTTGGGGTATTTATTTGGGCTGTTCTGGGGGGAGATGTGTCCTCAGCAGTGCAACTGATGTGTCCCTTTACATCAGCACATCCACCTCTGTTAGGGGACTCATCCTGATCCCAGCAGGATTTGATCCCCTTGAGCAGAAGCAACAGCTTGTCGCAGCACATCTACTATTGCAAAAAAAGACAAAACCCAGCTTGTTTCACAATGCAAAGCAAATGCTCTGCAGGAATCTCTGGGGTTGCTTATGTCAGAGACTGATATTGTACTGAATTTCCAAACCACAGCCTGCTCCTGTTGCAGAACTACAGCCCTCTGGTGGTACCAAATCACTTATTTTGTGAAGAGCTGCATAACAGTATAGGGAAAAACTCACCTTTGGGCCCTGACCAGTAACCTGGTGTTGCCTGGAGGGGTAAGAAAATCTCTGGGGGAAGAGTCCAAGGAGCAGGGTGCAAGTCAGCATCCGGCTGTGATGGACGTGACCCACCAGATAAAAATTTCTAAAGCAAATTCAGCAACTGAGTGCAAGAATGCTTAAGAAGTGGGAGGGTATTTACCTCACAGGACTAGGAGAGACCTTCAAATCATTGTTCTGAAATATTACTGGCCCTGGGGAAGAGGCTGGTTAGGAGCCCTCAATAGCACTCTGAAAGTCAGCAATAAACTCCTTTTTCCTAAAGGAGGATGAATCAAGCATACTTTAGTTCTGGATAGTGTTTGTTTAGCTTGATTTTTAAACTGCTCCAATGACTTGGATCTTGCAATATTTTAATCCCTGTGCTTCATTAGAGGAACAATTAGCCTACTTGTCTTATATCTCATTCATAACTTATATTGCACAGTTTAAAGTAATTATTCCTTGACCTATTTACTATGATCACAGAAAAGGAAAAAACACACAAGACCTACTTTTTTCAGTGTGCCAGTCTCATAATTGAATATATGTTCTTTGAGTCTTCCTTAAAGCTAATCAGCACAAATTCTTTTCATCTTTCTGATCAATCATGTTAACAAACGTTCTGCTTTGAATGTCTTCACAGCAGTTTATTTCAGATAGGTAATATTATTTATTTGGACATGGCTCTTCAGCATCAGTTTTCCAAGTGAAGAATAACCTCAATTTCCACCTCTGAGATCTGTATGAAACACTTGAGACACATTTCATTAGTCTGCTAATTAGCACACACATTATAATCTAGTTGGTAAAATGTTAGGACCCAGTACTAATGTTCTCAGAAATACCCCTGCCCAAATTAAGGTGTAAATGAGACCATATGTCAGTGACAATAGTAAGGATGCAGCTGGTGGCTTTGGCCTTTTGTGGATTCATTCCTTCTCCTCAGCCTGAGATGACTGAACAATGGGCTTCCCTTTATCTAATCAGCAGTTTGGTTTCAGTCCAAAGTCACAGTCTTCAGGGAGGTTTCTCTGGTTGTAGCTTCTTTATAGTGAGCAAAACTTTATATCAAAGTTTGAGGCATGAACTATTTCATTCTCTGACACACGCCCTCTCTGAAATTTTGTTCTGGACTACAGGAACAGGAAACCCTGGGCTATAGCATCAGGCTCTGAATAAAGCAAAATAACTCAAAAAGACAGCAAGGGTGAATTGAGTGCCTCAGCTGGGCTGTATTGGTAGATGTCATAGTTTTATAGCAGCTGAATAGTTGTACCAACAAACTGTCATATTATTACTACAAAAACACTGAACTTGGAGGATTAATATGAAAACTCTGAGCACACTGCCTGGGGGGACCTATTTTATTCTTACCTTGTCTTAACTCACCAATTCAGGAAAAGTTTTTGCCATGAGAAAAGAAACAGAGTTGGAAGTCCCCAGGATAGGGAGAATACAGGAGTTCCAAGGTTGCCCCATAGCAATGGCCAGCAAAACGTGAGCAGCTACAGCTAGGGCTGGAGCAGTTCTTATCAGAAAGATATGGTTCCTTTGGACTGGGGCATTTCTAAATGTGTTTTATGCATTTTGATTTAGTTTGAGAAACTTGTATTGACTTAGCCAAGCAGTAAGGAGTACAAACAGGTTTTTGACACTGCCAAAATATACTCACGTTTTGCCAAGTTAACCTGCAAAGTGGTTTATCGCAATATAAGCAATTAAAGAAGAAACAAACCACCCTCTTGTACCACAGATTTATTGAGTTGGGCAGTAGTAGGTAAACACCCATTCTGGGGTGATGGTGATGTATCATACAGTGCATTTAAACAGCAAAGAACCAGCCTTCAGATTTTGTTATTGGAAGAAGTCACACATAATCTGGGGACAAAGAGAGAAAGTATAAATTGTTTCTGTATGTTCCTTCTTGTTTATACTAGGCATTAGGACGAAAAGTATTCTTTATATAAGTGCTCTTCAATACACACTCATTGATTTAAATTTAAAAAGATTTCAAGCAGTTTGTTAGGCATTTCATTAATGTGTATACAGATAAATTTCAGCCTTTGAGCCATCTCTAAATAGGAAACTGTGGACAAGATCCCAGAGTAGATAATTCACCTTGGTGGTCCATTATATGAGCCAAATAACTCACTGCATAACAGAAGGAGATTGATTTTTCTGAGGTGTTTTTGATTCTTTATTTTTGAAAATAGTAACAGCTGCAGTCTCTTCCAAACTGGTTTTCCTTTTAGGCTATCTAATTCTGATTTGCTGCATTTGTGTTCAGTTTTGGACTCCTTACTACAAGAAGGACATGGAGGTGCTGGGGTGTCTGCAGCACAGGTCTGATGAGGAGCTTAGGGAGCTGCAGGTGATTAGCCTGGAGAAAAGGATGCCAGGGGAAGACCTGTCTCTCTCTACAGCTATATGAAAGGTGGTTGTAGTGAGGGAGGAGTTCATCACTTGAAACAAGTAACAGGATGAGAGGAAATGGCCTTAAGTCATGCTAGGGGATGGTTAGATTGGATATTAGGAAAAATCTTTTTGCTGGAAGGGTTATCAAGCATTGGAACAGGCTGCCCAGGGAAGTGATGGAATCATCATATCTGGAAATGTTCAAAAACTTGTGGATGTGACACCTGGGGACATGGTTTAGTGGTGAACATGGCAGTGCTGGGTTCTTAGAGGTCTTTTCCAGATTTTTCTGGGCTATTATTTCTATGATTTGCGTGTTCACAAGGTGGCTGCAGGCCAGGGTAACTCCTTACGTCATGTCCATCTCAAAAAGTCAGTAACACAGAGCCTGAGTCATGTAAGCTTGCCTTGCTGCTGGTAAAGCTGCATCTACAGCAAGTCAACAACAGAAACTGCCCAAGATGAGGCCTTGGCATCAGGGATCTCATGTTAGAGACATGCATGTAATAGCAATGCATGGAATGCCAAACCCAGATTTTCCTGGGAGAAGGCGTGGGATAAATTTCAATAACAAAAGCTGGGACTGCAAGGGTTCCCCTGCAAAGAGACCACTCAGTTTAGGGACATGGTGAGTCGCTGAAAGCCCTATCCTTTTATTACCTGAGGAGTTAAGGTCAGCATGGAGTCAGTGCTTCTTCTAGCCACTGAGAGATGGAATAGCACTTACATGGGCTATTATTTTACTGAAAGGCTGTCTAAAGCCATAAAAACTCTTGCCATGAAAATACACCGCCCACAATCCAGCAGAATCTACTTTCTGATCTCTTCTGGAAGACTAACTTTGTTAAAAGCTCAGCTACATTGTTAGGCTAAGCAGGCTGGTCCAGCCAGAGAGCTGCAAATGCCAATATGTTTGTGCAGCATGGGGAGCAGTGGTTTCACATTCACTGGTTCATAAAGATCCCGGGCATTTCTGAAAGGTCTATCCCTGTTTTGCTATTTATATAGTTTGGAAGCAGACTTTGGAGTTGCACAGTCCGTGTGCACAGCGTAATTTAACTTTTATCCTTCCTCATGGCACTTCCAAATAATCTGAAGCAGAATAAGAAACACGGAGGAAATGTCTAATGAATTTTTTCCCCTTTTGATTCAGATTTAGTAGCAGAGAACTAAAACTTTAGAGTCACCTGGGCACTAGCTGCTTTCTTCACCTCAGTACTTGCCATCAATGACTTAAGCTCTGTTGAGTTTCAAAATACATGTGATTTAAATATTCATTTGAGATGTGACCATTAAAAAGTGAAATTGACTTTTATCATAATTATTAACAGAGATCTCATAATTGAAATATCTTAGTGTTAGGCTTTTTGTCTGGGCAAGTAGATTAGGGAAGAGCAGGTCCAAGAAAAAGGATTTTTCAAAATGAAAGACAGGAAAAAAGTATTAGAGGAGATAAATCGAGGGGAAATTAAAGCCTCTCAGGGATTGGCAGCACACAAGATTCCATTACAGTGGAAGTAAAGGAAGAATGGTGGCTCCCCATGGGATTATATGGAAAGTCCACCAAGTCATGAGACAACGCGGCTTTAGGCTATCCCCAAGGAAAGTGGTTTCCCAAGGAGGCTTTGTTAAGCCTGGAACTTTTAGTACCACTCCTGCTTCAGTGCTTCTCATGCCAGGTAGAACTAGCCTGCAGAAAAGCCTGACATGAAGTGTGAAGTGAAAACCAAATGCCCAAGTCTTGTCCATGGAGCTGGAGTGATATTAATTTTTATATATCATCTCATAATTCTAAATGATCACAAAACTGTCAAATAACAAAATTCAAGGGCTGCCATCCACTCACACCAAAATCCTGCCTCAGCAGAAGGCCCCTGCACACAGCCCTGGGGACACCCCCACGGGACAAAGCTCTCCCCCCAGCACAGCCATGAAAGGCTTTGAGCTCAGCCTCCAAAACTGCAAAGCACTTGTTTTGTTTTCCATGGATAATGCTTTAATCCACCGGGTGAAAGCTGGACGTTGCTCTCTTTTATTCTGGCTGTACACAATTGCAATGCTTGAAAAGAAAAGCCCCTGGCCCTTCTGTGCCTGTTGCTCCTCCGAACTGCTGACGCCTGGATGGGCAGCTCCAAGGCGGGGCCATTGGGATTTATTTAGTTCACTGCCTCAGATGATGCCTTTAGTGCCACAAACCACCCTGGAGACAAGTCCTAATCGTCTGGGGGGGTGATTATGTTCAGTTCTTCCTCCCCAAACCCCCCAGACATAATTCAGATCCAAACTGGAGAGACAGGCAGGCACACAAGAGGGGACCCCGGCACTGCACAGCCCCTCTGAAGCCATGTACAGGAGCAGCTTCCTCCGTGAGGTTCGCAAGGAGAAGTACGAGCGGTCGGATGCCTACGATGAGCTGCGAGGCTCCCCGGAATTCGACAGCTTGGCCCAAGCCCGGGGCTTGGAGAACCTGCAGGAGCTCAACGAGCGCTTCGCCAGCTACATCAACCGGGCGCGTGTGCTGGAGCAGCGCAACACCATCCTGCGCAAGCAGCTGGAGACCTTCCAGCGCATGGATGAGCTGGTGGGCTTGGACGAAGCCTTTGCTGGGCAGATCGAGTTCAACCGCCAGCGAATGCGGGAGCTGGCGTCCGACCGAGCCAAGCTGGAGAGGGAGGAGAAGGATGCCCAGCGCATGCTCGATGAGTACCGCAACAAGTAAGGCTTGCAATCCATGGAAAACGGGTGGTAAAAAGATTACCGTAGATAATCTTTGTAATAAAGATGGGTTTCGTGTCATCTGCTGCTTGTCGTGCGTGGGTAATGCCTCTCCTTGTGTATCAGATCTGTCAAGAGGGACGGCATGTAAGCCCGTGGTGAAAAGTAAGATATCAGGACTTAGGAAGCTGCAGCTCTGCCTTTTATGGTCTCACTGCTCCTAGGTGGGGAAATGCCCTTTCCATTCCATGGCAGCAGCCCTGGCACATGTTGGCTGGTGTGGTTCATTATTCTTAGGAGAGCTGTGAGCTGCAAAGAGGAAACAACCCATTTGACTGCCAGGTGTCTCAAAGCAAGTCTTGTGACTGAACAGACAGAGTTACACCATGGCAAATACACCATCTCCTGAAATGCACAGGATGTCTCAGAAACTCTTATTTATGGCCACTATGTAGCTCCTGGGCCGGCCTGTGCCAACCACATCTGTGATGTGAGATGAAAAGAAAGGATACCTTTTTTTCTTGGTGTGTGAAATTTGCCCTCCTTCCTTGCATCCTGTATTTCCATCTTATGCCACTAAAACAATAGGAACAGGCTTCCCCGAATTTCACCTCTTTAACTTCTGTGACACCATAAATCAAAGAGCAGGAGCCTCAGATGCTGATGGAGATGAGTGCCTTCCCTCCAGCAACTGGCAATTTTGCTCACATGACTTAATTACACAAGAGTGGGTGAGTATTGCTCATAAAAGGGCTGCTTACAGAACAGAAGAGTCTAATCCTCTTGTTACTTATTGGTCAGGGGATTTTTACCCCCAAAATGTCTATCTGGCTACTTCACCCATGAAAATCTGGCTCGCTGCCAAATGAGTAGCCACGTGGAGATCAGGTGTCCACAATGTCCTGAGTCAGTGCCAGTGGGTAACAAGCACCTGACTAGGCAGATTTGATTTACAATATTTATGAGCGGGAAATTCAACTAGGAGTCAATGCTGTAATTCAGCTGTTGACTCTGGTTCTTGCTCATGTGTTTTTATTACACAGCATCCATGACTATTTGACTAAACTCAGCACTTAATTTTCTAGCTGCATATTACCTAAAAATCTGTGTGAATAGTACAAGAGTAGTAATATGACACAGAGTAATTTACTTTTATTAGAGCTGCTTTATGTAAACTGTAAATAGATGGTGAATAAAACAGGACATTGAAAATCCAGTGGAGGAGAAAACACCCATAAAAGGGGCTGTGCTTTCAGAAAGTAAGATTTAGGACCGGCTAAAGGGGTATTTAGTGGCTTCCTAGAAAAAAAAAAAGGAGTAGCACTTTGTTGTACAATCCTGGGATGCTCAAGCAGCAGCTGTAAACAAAAGTAAGAAGGAAACTCTGACTATATCCAAGCCAAAAATTGCAATTAAAAAATTAAAGATACTCAGGGCCATGACAATGGAAGGGCAGTGACTGCATTGTAACTAAATTGCACCAACTGGTTTACATCAATAACTGAATTTTGAGTTATACTTTTTTTCTTCTTGGGAGCTGCTGAATTTGACTAGAAGGTAGACCTGAACATTTCTTCATGTTCTGAAGCTCTGAAAAACTTCATTTCGTATTGAGTTGCAGGTTTTCAAACCAGGTCAGTGCTCTGGTGACCTTTATTCTGCCATCCTGATGGCTCTGATTTCAGCTCCTGAAAGTTTTAAATAAAGCTCCCTAAACAAAATATGGGAGGAATAATCTTCGCGCCCTATTAGGGGCTGCTGAAGCCAGAAACATTCCTGTGCTGATGATCTGCTCCCCTCCCTGAGTCTGTATTCTGTTGGCAACAGGCACTGTAAATTTCTTGCTTCATCTTGAATCATAAAGCTTTTGGTGCACTAGGATTAACAAAATCCCTTAGAGGGGAGCATTGTGAATCAATCAATTGACAAATGTCTGTGTCCTTCACTAATGGAAAGAATTTTAAATCTGACAACCCATTCTTTCAGTCACCTTCACAATTTTGGAGATAGATTTATATCTAAGTACATCTTTTAAAGCTACATTTGTATAAATTAAAGTTGTGTTTAGACAGAGTCGGGTCTAAGAGTACTGGGTCTGCACAATTAAGTGTTCATGAACCATTAAAAAGTAGAACTTACATTAAAATTTATTTTTAAATCCTCTATGGTCACATTCATAGCTTTTCTCATTAACATGAATAGTTCAGACTCTGTACCAGGGGAGAATTCTTTCTCTTGAAGTTGCAAAAAAAAAAAAATCAGTGCTGGGAATGGTTTGGATGCATCTCATAAAAAAACTAATTATGTCACTTTTATTGACCACCACTGTTATAGCAACATTGCATCTGCTGGAGGAAAGGATTGTATTTCTCTCTCCATGATATTGGGAAAGATGCTGGAATCCAGATTTTAGGGGCCTTGACTGAACAGGATAAATTAATTTCAGGAATTAAAAGTCTTTCTAATCAAGTGTTTCATTAAAAAAATTGTGTGCTACTAATACAGTGGATTTTGACTATGCACTATGATTCCCTGGAAGTTTTTGGACACAGTAATTGGCACAGTGCTCTCCAAGATGTGCTGTGTGGTGGTACTCTGATGAACTATCACCTTCTGTGGCCACAGTGAAAACCCAATGCCTGTGAGAAAACCAAAACAAGTGGAAAAATACAATAGCTAGGATGTCAGGGCTCCATTAGCAAATCTGCCTTCCAGCCCTGCTGGTCTTGGCACTGCTGTTGCTTTGCTGGTGAAAGGAAGGACTTTATCCTGCTGCAGTTGAGGTCAGGAGCATTTGCCTGCCCTCCACACTCTCCAAAAACTGTCAAAATTTTGCCCTGTGGCTGTCAGCTGCTCAGCAGTGCCTTCTTGATAACACAGGTAGGATCTGTTCATAAATCAGCAGAGCACAGCCCTCTTGGGCTCATCTGAGCATTCAGGGTATGACCCTGAATGACAACCATTACTGGCCTGTTCATCACCCTGGTTTCGTAGTCTTTCCGTGGCGCCCAAATTGCTGCTGTCTCTGTTGAGAGGTTAATGAAGTGCATCGGGGAAAGGGAAAATGACAAAAGTAGTAGCCAAGAGGTACAAGAGTTCAGTAGGAATCATCAGAGAGGCACCGTTTTTCTCCAAATAAAAGGTTTAGGTTTGATGCCAAATTGAGTATCTGGCCATTGAGCATCGCTGGGATGGTTTGTTACTGTTTCCTCTTTTGAGGGGAGAGAGCCTTTGCACCGCAGCAGAGGCAGGGTCCAAAAAAAAAGAGGTGATGGAAATCTTTAATCCTCGGATCTTCTTTATTTGAGCCTGAAAGTTCCCTCTCCTCCATTTCTTTTCTGCTAAGCAAAAAACAAAACAAAACAAAACAAAGCAAAACAAAACAAAAATCCCACAACCGTTAACATCCCTTATTTTTCAACAGTCCAAAAATACATGTAACTAAAGCTACCTGACTAGGCGAGAAGATTGGTTTTTTTTGATGAAGCAAATTAACTTCACTCTTTAACTCCAGGAAAGACAGACCAGTAACCATTTAAAATTTTTTTTTGGTCATGGCTAGCTAATTACTAAACATCAAAATCAACTTCAACTTGTCAGCCATTGCACTTACAGATACATTCCACAGGCACAGGGCATCCTGGGGTCTCTAAAACATTTCAAAGCAGTCCATACACTTTTGCACTGACCTTCTGGAGAAGACTGAACATCACTTGAAATAGATTTTCCTTCAAAGAAGAATCATACAATACTGACTGTCTCAAGGCTGCCAGGTGGATTTACGGCTGTGTGGCACAGCACATATTTGGGTTATTTGAGAGTGGAGGAAAATGCAGCTGAATATTTTCGTCATTGAAAAATATTTTCAGTAAGGATCTAGCAATGAGGGAGATCGGAATTACATTAGGGCTGAGGTTTAGCCACTGAATCCATCAGATGGTTGTCTATTACTGTGAGTGTAATACCAGCCTTTTACTGTAACTGTGTATTTGATTTTCACAAGGTGCCACTACTTGCTTCATTCTTGCTTAGCTGTCAGAAAGTATCTAAGTTAGAAAAGTGTTTACTGACAACTGCATACACAATTTTTTTAAAAAAGATAGAAAACTGGTTGGAGGCGAGGTATTTGGTAAACAGCTAAAACAAAGGCAGTCTCACTTTTGAAGCTGAAAAATTTGTATCCTTGGAAGTGAAACTAGCGTTAATATTACTTGGCAAAAAAAGGACATTGTTTTAGTCTTATCAGCAATGGGTTGGAGTGATAATAAAATAAAACTTCATCTTTTTCACTCGTTTCTTTGCTGATCTTGTAAGAATTGAAAACAGACCAGTGACCAGCTCTGCTAATATTATGGGATTCCAGAGGAAGAAGCTGGTAAACCAGAGCACCAGGTTAAGTCCATTTCCTTGTTCTGCCAAATTCTTCCTTTATGGTCCTGTCCAGTTTGTGAGTGACATCATCCACCCGGTTTTCCAGTAGGTGTTGAAAGAGATGAAAATAATATTGGTTGTTCGTCCTTCAGGAGAGGAAAAGGAAGAACTGAAGTTGATATGATCATTATAACTTGATCCCTGATGTCTTCATTCCAGGAACTCTAAAGTTGCCTGTTGACTGGAGCAAATACCTTTGATATCACCAGCACATCTGGGCTGGATGAACTTCAGAAAACAGACAGGGACTTATGTTCAGTTCTGAATTTTGGCTTGCATTGGTGTCCATTTCTTTTACCTCAAATGAAGGACCCTTACCACCAGAGCTGACTCGTTACCCATCAGAGGGTTTCTTGTAGAAAGTAAATTAATGGTAGCTTTTTTATAACTCCGTACCTCTATTATTTTAGGGAAAGAAAAGTGTTAAACTTAAAGGGTTAAGACTTTATTTCTGCTTCTGTTGGAGTTTGATGAGCCACTTGTTCAGTACTGATGGCAAAGTCTCATTGCCTTGTATTACTAAGTTGCTTCTGGCTGGTTATTTTTCAGGGGCTTTTTTGTTTGTTTCTTTGTTTGTTTTTTAATGGAGTCTCATTAAACCACATTTACTGTTAAACATTTTATATGCGATTTACGTAAGGAAGGGAATAAATCACAATAATCAACAATTAAGTTTTGTACTCTGTGGCTAAAAGGATTTTCTAGAAGATAATTTGATTTACATACAAATGTGGAGCCCTAATTCTTAAAGAATATGTGCTGTTTCCTCAAATCAAAGATAAACACATCATATATCCATCTCAGCACCAAGAACATGTACATTATGCACTTGTGGGCATTTTATAAGAATAGTTGGTTAAATGCAGTCCTTACTAAGGCTCACATGTTGTTTTGACCAAGCTAAAATAAAAATTACCATTAAAAGGGACACAAAGCTTGACCTATCTAAGCATTCTAATGCAATGTTGTTCCTTCATAGTCAATATGTGAAATTGCAACTATCATGTTTAATGTGTCTGTCATTAAAGTGCTTATTGAACAACAGCAGCTATAATAGAAAACCAAGAACAATGTAATTAAATGTTCATGTGCCAGTGTAGCAAATCCTCACAGAGTAACCACTGCTGAATGGCTGTTACTGTGGTCCAACACCAATGGAATATGCTTTTATTGTAGATAATCTATTCTTGGGCATTCTGTAAAAAAATGATAGCAAATGCCATAGCATTTCATTGTATTCTGTCTCATAAGTTGAAGACAAGAATTTAGGCAATTCTGAAATTAATCTCAGCATCTGGGACCAAAAAATATTTAATGCTAATGCATGAATAAATATTTTAGGGCCTTTCAAGATTCATATTCTTCTTTTGTGTGGAGTAGATCTTGTGCATGACAGTGCAGATAAAAATGCAGTTTGCAGAGGGATGAATTGCTGAACTTTATCTCCTTTTCTCTACTTGCAGGTACAGAAATGAACGTGAATATCAGCAGAGGCTAAAAGAAACCCTGGAGCGCCTTAATAAAGTAAGTCTGGGGAAATGCCAGTGGAAAGGTGTATAATTTTCTCCTTTGGTTTCATTGACCACTGCAAGGTGCTTTGAAGAACCAGTGGGGAGATAAAATGTCAGAGCAGGGCATTTCTTGTCATTTTGCCCTTTTCACTCGTCCCCTTCCCTAAGCCCTGTGTAAGTGTCTGAGCCTCAGCGTGTGTGTACCTTCCCCCCATGCTTTTAAATACAGCTCCTGTGTTAAAATTCAGTCAGTGGTGATAATTATGCCATGAAGAATTGCTGATTAAGTCCATGTTTGAAGCCTAGAGTGTCTCATAGCTCCTTAGTCCCTTGAAGGATATGGTCAGCCATTCCCAGGACAGACCCTCAGCTTCCCATTAGGTTTCCAAATAAAAGAGGGGCCACAACTCTCCCTGGTTTGTTCCTTTTATATCAAGCTACACTTTCTTAAACTAATACTATGGGAAAAGCAATAATAAAATTAATAACATTTAATATAATATAAAGCTCAGAGAAAGATAAAAGTTGGCTGAAGTATTTTGCAATTTCCAAACCAGGTCTGTGAAACTGAAAAATCCTGATTCGCCCTCTCTTGCTGCTGGCCTTCATCTGGGTGAAGAATGTAGTATTATATCTTTCCCCAGTTCTACTTTGCACAGGCTATCCTACATATCTTCTGTATTGGGAAACAATTAAAGGTGGATTAAATAGACTTTTTTTTTTATTTCCTTGCTACAAATGGCAGGACCTGCTCTGCTGGAGAGTTTTCATATCAATGATATGCATGTTTTATATTAAGAAAAGACAGAAAGTGCATTTTAGCATTTTTATCTCCTGGGAGCTCTTGACATCTTGCATCAGTTCTATTTTCCAGTGTGCTAGCAGGGCTCTTGAGCACCCTGCAAGCCCTTAAAAAATTTTGTGAAGGTAAATAATTTGTAAGAGGTTGTTGGAGCTGGTAAGTCTGTCTTCACAGTTCCTCTTAAACAATCTGTAGCTAAAGAAAAGTGAACTGATTCACCAGCCCTAGGCACAGCTCACAAAATCTTGAGGCACAAGGGTGTTTTTTATCCCAGGGTGTCCCTGGCCACCCCTGTTGTAGCAGCTCCTTGCACTGGAGCACCAAGTGCTGGAGGGAATACAGCTGGTTTTCTGTACAGATGGAGCCTGAAACCTGCATGTGCAGGTGCAAACTCGTTCTTTATCTGACAGCTGGGAAAATACTGGTTCTGGAGAGATCTAAGAAATTTCTCTTCCACAGTAAATGAAAATATTGCTTCAGCAAATGGGTCAGTGTTCTGGAATCATCACATAAAGCAGAATGGCTTTTCAGAAGTTGAGTGATGAGCAAATACTACAAAATTCAAAAGAAAATGTGTAGACATTTCACTGTTCTGATAGGCAGCTCCATCAAGGAAGCTGGTCTCTTTAAAAGCATGGAATAAAAGCAGAATTATTTTTCCCCTTTGAGGGAACATTTAGAAAGATGAGAACTGCTTTTGTTTATCCCATGCAGAAATATTTGCTTATAGGTATTATCTATGGGCCTCTAGGCTTTTTTGGCTCCCACCCAAACCTCCCACCGTGGCCATTGTCCTGCTGATCTTCCTCTCAATAGGAAGGGAGAGGAGTGCAGAAAAGCAGCAGGCATTCCTGATGGCTGGCTCTGAATGTGCTGGGCTGGATGTGTCTGAATCAGCCCCTGGATCACAAAGCAGAGCCTGCTGGAGAGTTCTCTGCTTGGGAGGCTTAGCAGCACAATGAGACAGCCAACAGCTACACATTTTTCAAATAGCGCGTGCTGTAGGCATGAAAAAGGAAAAATCCCCTTCTCTCAGTCATATGCTGCACCCACAAATCTCAATGGTTTGTTTGCAACCCGTGATCCACGCACAGAGGTATTTTTACAGTTGATAATCACACACAGGTTGTTTGAAAGAGATACCTTTAAATAGTTCTTTTTTTATTCTTAGAGTTAAATGCAGAAAGCAAGGCTTTCTTGAGGCAAATTGCAAACTGGTGGAGGAACTGGCAAGTTTGTAGAGTTGCAAGGATGATTCGGTTAAAATCCTTTAAGATGCTTTCTCAAAAATTATATTTTCAGTCCTAGTTAGTGCAAAACCTAAAAAAGTAATCATGCATTAGATAGGCAAATAAAACGTATCACTACTCTTATATGTCTGTAAAAAATATTGCCAAGTTCCATGGAAATCATCCTAAATTCCAAGGCTTGTGTTAAATAACATAACATAGGAAAAATCTAAATTAGGCCTTTGAACAGAAATAGAGATTTCATTAAAGACCAATGCCACTCATACCTATGTACTCTGAGATCATGGTTGGTAGTCATACCGTTTGTTCTTTGAAATAATTGGATGCTAAAAACTTCTGTCCTCACAAATCCCAAAGTATTATAAAATAGTGCAGCAAGCTGATTTTTTTGAAAACTGGTCTACTGTCATTTTTATTTCCAAAAATGGCTCCAAACTGACAAACATTTGTGGCATTTGAGAACATACCAAAGAGAGTGCAAATACTTTGGGCTATCCTGGGTTTTTATAAGGATTTCTTTAGTGGGGATCTTAAAAAGGCATCAGGATACCTCAGATCTTGTCATGACACTAGAGGAATCAATGTCTTTGTCTGCCGATGACATTTATTTAAGACTTGTCTACCATTTCAAGATTTTAACATCAAAATCTGGTATTTCAAATGTCTACTACTTGGCTCCCAGAATTATTTTGACAGTGTCAGTGCCAAACTGTACTGTAAATTACATTTGTGCAGAACATGGTGGATAACATGCCTCCTGTTTGGTGGTTTCATAATACTTCTGTATCTCCTAGTAGGCTTTAACACTCCAGGCAGGCTGCTCTGCATCCACAGGGATTCACGCAGTGCCTGTGGGACTGGTTTGGCATTCCAGCCACACTTCCTACCATGCCACATGTCTCTGCATTGCAGGAAGCTGATGAAGCCTTGCTGTGCAACCTGGAGCTGCAGATCGAGTCCCAGTTCCTGCAGGACGACATTAATGCCACAAAGGACAGGTACAAGAAGGTAATTGGCTGAATTTGCCATCTTTCTTGATAGATGTGGAACTTTGCCCTTCTCCATGATCAAATGGTGGCAAATTAAAGAAAATTGCATTTGTGTTTTGGTGGGTGCATGTAGCACTATTTCTTTTCAGTGGGCACAACGGCTGGATGGTTTCCAGCACCCAAAGACACTTCTCAGAGTCCAGTCACTACAGCTGTAGCAGAGCCTTGAATTTGTCAACCTGATATCATGGTTTAACCCAAAGTGCTGTATTTCATGCTAAGGAAGCTGTTGCTTTCATCACCCAAGTTTTTGGGACAGGGCACTCCAGTTAATCAGCAGACATATGCCTGTAGATGTGTGATTCCACTGCAGTTGACTTTAACAGGTCTCCTTCTTCCTGGGAGAACTGTGAGTGCTGGGATCAGGCCACTGTCCCATCTTTGCTACTTTTGGAAAAAGTGACTCTTTTTTCAGGCCACATGCAAAGGTATTTGTGAATCTTATTTTGAAAATCTCCTATGAAACTGGAAATCATGGAATCTTTAATTAAGAGTATGAACTATATAGTCCTTAGCCAAAAGTCAGTGATACACCCTTAGCATGATGAAACTGTTAGCACTCCAGCACTCAAAAGCATGTATAAAATAGCATTCCAAACCTAAGCCTGAACATGCTAGACTTCTATATGCTAAAAGCATTACATATCTAGAAATAAGCCCCAGGAGAACATGGAAATGGCTACCTTATGATGGCATTTTCCAATGAAAATGTTTTTACCTCATCACAGAACCTCATGGAAATCCAGACCTACGTCAATGTCTTGCAGCAGATCATCCAGACAACTCCTCGTGTGTCCCCATTAACCACTGGCATATGTGAGGCAAGTATTGCTGTTGGGAAATACATGCAACTCTAAGTTAGAAAGAGATAATGTTTACCCCTAAAATGTACCTTTAACTCCTGCTCCAAAGTTAGGTGAAAACTGTCAAAACAATGTGTAAGTACTGAATAGGGATAAGGGGAAAAAAATTAACTGTAGCTGTGAAAAACTGTCAATGAGGAAAGAGAGCTTTGTCAGGTGCACTCCAGCATATGTGCCAGCCCCAAAAATGTGTGCTTCAAAGGTAGTTGAAGTAGTTGTGCTTCTTCTCTGAGGAGAAGCTGACAGGATATATGAATATTTGAAGAGAAAGGAAATCTTAACCTGAAGGGGTAAGATGTGGTAAAAATTTAAATCAAATTAATTGATACAGACTAGATGAAAACATGCTGATTTCCACCAATATGAGTGGCTATGCCAGGAATGTTCATTCCTTGGAAGAAGATGTGAACAGATGTATCTACAGGGTCTAAACTGTACTGTTACAGCCCTGCCATCTGTCATCTTTATTCTTAAAGCCATGACACCATTCAACAGAATTTGACTCGAGGTTCAATACCCACCTTTTTATCTGTCTTTTGCCATTTTCTGTTTGTCTTTACAGTTTATTTCCAGTAGTGGGATTTCTTTTGGCTCTTTTTAAGAGTGAAACATACTTTCCTGTACACACGTTGTTTTCTTCCAACCAGGAAAAACTGATAGCAGAGAGGAGGATCCCTGTTCTGCAGAGCCAACTGGAGGAATACAAGAGCATCCTCTGTCAGCTACAGGCACAGAAATACAAGCTGCAGACAGAGGTATTGTAATCACTAGCATACACACAGCCATGCTGCTCATGAACTGCTTTTCTTATTGTCATATGGTAAAACCTCTAACATGGCTTTAACATGGTTATGTTAACTTGGTGGACTTGGAGGTGTGTTTTTCTTTTAGATTTCCATCTTTCTCTTCAGCTGTTTCATTCCCCTTCTCTCAATGGTACAAATTGTCAGGTTTAGATGGCCAGGGAGGGCTGTAGGTATCATAGGTGCAATAAAGCTGGCTTTGCTTATCAGAGTGGCTGATGAGGGAAGGTTTCCATGGTACAATGGGTTCCTGCAGGACAGAATCTGCAGGATGTTGTGGATGGAAAAGTCCCACAAGGCTCCTATGACTTTCTTACTTGCTGAGCTGAGGTTGGAAATTGGCTACATGAAAAGTGATAGGGGACCCTCAGGGATCTGACCAATCCTTTCTATCACTACCACATCCAATGCTGAGCTTGTTGTGGGAAGGACCAGACAGATTTGGTGAGCAAAACTGAGCTGTTGAGCTACATTTGGCTTTTTGCCTTCATCCCTGTCACTACTAGGCACTAAGCCAGCATGTCTTCTGTGCTTGGACACTACCAGCAGGGAAAACCACATGCTTTTTTGCCAAGCCTGATTTGCAGAAAATGTCTGGCCAAGACTTTGGCTAGTTGTCCTTGCCCATCTCCCAGCCAAACCTGCCCTAGATCAACCTTGTGTTTCCAGCCAGTGCCTGCAAACATGAGCCCGGTGCAAGTCAAGGGTGGCAGGAGGTGGAGGAGCAGCTGAAGGTGCAGTGGATAGAGCCCAGATGTGAATTGTTGCCAATGGCATCTCTGCCTCAACACAGTTGAATATTCTTTAGCAGATGGGGTGGAGAATGACCTAAAAACAGCTTCTTTTGTGCCTGGAGTTGTCCATCTAAGTGAGAGGAATGGAATATTGGCCAAAACATCTTTTAGTAGGATTTTAGACTCCTTAGGACAGTCATAGCAGCACTTCTTAACTTCCTGAGCATAACTTCTTTCACTAGGGTCAGGACAGTGTATATTCCTTGGTATCTTTCTCACATCTGATGCTCTGGTGGAAAGGACACTTGCACTCTGGGATGGACAAGAATCAATATAGGGATGAGATAGTGAATCAACAGAGAGAAAAAGGGCAGGAAATCAGCCTTCTGCTGGCAGATGGAGAGAGGCATTCTTTGGGGAATTGATTGTGCTGCTTTCAAGATCAAGTATTTCCGTCGCATTTAGAGATTATTCATTCATTCATTCATTCATTCTTGTGCCTTGAGATTAAAAGAGTGAAATAGCTTTATGAGTGGAGGTGTCAGTAACACAGTTGCTGGATCTGATGACCAAGGTGGCATCAAGTTCCTCTTTCTGCTTTCCTGTTTCTGGACCTGATGGCCATGTGCCTGAGAGGTCGTGGACCCCACCTCATGAGCACTGAACAGAAAAGAGTCTTGGCCTACTTGTACCCTACAACATAACCTAATGCCAAGGGACATCACTCCTATAT
This sequence comes from Petroica traversi, assembly GCA_025920805.1. NCBI lineage: Eukaryota > Metazoa > Chordata > Aves > Passeriformes > Petroicidae > Petroica > Petroica traversi. The sequence continues at coordinate 2,760,176 of JAHLSL010000058.1, forward strand.
TTAGGCTCCTAAAAGTATTTCTTTTTATCTTGTCTGAAATGTATAGAAATAAATCAATTATTAAAGAATTATTTAGTCACTTATTGCCCCATTAGCTATTTGTGTCTTCATCTCTTTGAAATGTAGTAAAAAAAAAGTGATAAAATAACTTTAATAAATAGCTAAAAATAGCAGAAGAAAGTGAGAGCAGAGTTACAGGGTGAAATATCCCACCTGAAACTGAGCCCTTATTTTTGGAAGGTGACTTTCACCACTTTCCTTGTTGATGTGCTCATTGGTTTTATTGCTGAAGTAAAAAGGCCAAGGAATTGAATTCAAAATGGGAGTTCTTTATTTAAAATGAGACCTTTGGTCTTATTTCCCCTGTCTGCAGACCACAGAGAAGGAGGAGTGGGGATTTCTTGAGCTCATCTTCCCAATTAAGAACTTTTACTGTCCTTGTAAGGCCCTGCCCACTCTGATGAGTTACTGTGTTTTGAATAACTGAACAAAGGTAGTGAAATTGCTCCTCTGTTTCAGTAGTGCAGCATCACATTGTAATAAAGCATGACTTGCCTTTCATTATGCTTAAAATACGGGGATGGTGAATGTTTCAAAGCTGCTTCTTTCACCACCAATTTTATTTACCAGACAACCATGCTGGAGCAAGCAATTAAAAACACCCAGGAGAGTTATGACGATGAAATTCAGCTTTACAATGAGCAGATTGAAAACCTTAGGAAGGGGATAGAGGAGGCTGAGAGGATCTTGGAGAAGTATACCACTGACTGCCGCCAGCTGGTGATCTACCAGCAGTCCCTGGAGAATGAGCTGGAACGATACAAACGGATCATCGAGAATGAGGACAGCCGGTAAGGCTGGATTTCTGGGCACTTGCAAAGGAACCAGTGATCTCTGTTATCTCCTTTGAAAAATGTGTGTTTAAGGACATTTCATTCACCCAAAGCCATAGCATTTTCACAATGGGAGATATCTAGGGACAGAAATCGAAATAGATGCAAAATCTGGTCAAACTTCTGACAAGGAAAGGGTCCAAGCCATTTTGGGCTTCTCCTGTCCATGCAGTCTCCTTTCCATATGCTGTCCTGGCATCAGTGTACAGAGGTCAAGAAGCCACAAAACAAATCTGAACGTCCTCTCCCCAGACTGGGTGCTGGTGATAGTTGCTCAACGTTCCTGGCAGGTTGATTTTTGGAGGATGCAGACAAAGCAAATTCCCTGTAAAGCAAAGCATTCTTCACAGCAAAACCATTCTTCAGGCATGGGGAGAAAGAGGAGAAATACAAGAAATTGGCAGGGATTTGGGTGGTGCTTAAACTTACGAAGGAGCACTGTCTCCCTCTAATGTCAGCCACAGTGGAGAAAAGGACCTTTCACAACAGCAGAGCCAGACCCCTGAGCACCCAAACCACTGCTCCAGGCTGTTCAGAAGATGCAGGGAAAGAATACTCCCTAAATAGTCCATCCTATGTGTAGGGAATGAGAATTTAATAAATTTTCAGGGTCTTATTTTGGACACTGAGTTCTAGTTAGAAGTATCTCAACAGGGTAATTCTCAGTGTCAAAAATCACATTGACACAGGGTCTCTGACAGGACAAAATATCTCAAATTCCAGCAGACAGACTGAAGAGGCCAATGATACAGTAATTGCTTTGCAATAAGCCAGCCTCTCCATTTTCGTTTTTAACCCTTAATACTACTGACTCCTCAAATGTTTTCCAAGGAAGGCTGCTCCAAATTTCCTATTTTACCAGCCAGCATAGTAAAAATGGATTTACAGTTCTTGCTGACCTCTGGTAGGCTTGGATTGACTGCTTGCCCATCTAAAACCTTCCTATCTTTTCAAAGTGCCACGTTAAATACAAAGCTGTTGCTACAAGTTGTAATCCCTGCAGTCCTTTAGCTAATGGAGTATCCCCTGAGTCCTGCTGGCAGAAACCAGCCTCACTCCTGTGATGGTGCTGTGCCTGTCTTGATTTTCCCCAGACAAGAAACAGGCTCCCGTCATTCTTTTTGACTCCTCGCCATAGAGAAATACATTTCTTTAACCTCTGTTCTTCATTTTGCACAATTTCACTTGCTTTCACTGAAAACGATGGGGAGAGAACTGATGTCTGCACATATTCTCCACAGGTTAAATTCTGCTATAGCAGGAACCCCAGTCACACTCTTCACACAGATATACAGACCTGCCCAGCCTCAGGCTTCAAGGGGAAGAGGTAAACCTGTGATGTGTCTCTCTGTGTCTGTCAAGAAATGCATCATTGTATTTTAAGCTGTTTGTCCATTTCTTCAGTATGGCCACCACTTGTGACAGCCTGACCCTACAGGCTTGTAAATGCAACCATTTCGGCTTCCCTCAGCTGGCCTTGAAGACAAGCTGTCAAAGGCCAAAACAACAAGCAAAGTGTTTCTTTGCTAATTTCTACAGTTTACTACTTAGGCAATCAAGTAAAATCAAAAGGCACCTGAAATGATGGAAAGAGCTGCAGGTTTTGTGCTGGCTCATTGTGAGATGTTTGTTTCTACTTTAGTGATGTGCAAGGCGTGTTGAGTGCCACAGGCAGGCAGAGCACCCTTTTTGAGACCTGTTTTCCTATGACTGATGTTTCATCTATGTTGGATGTTCGATTGACGGAATTAGGATTTTTGTAAACCTGGTGACAAGGAAAGGGCCAGGGCTAGATGAGCTAGACTGTTCTTAACAAAGTAGTTGATGTGGTAGGTTCTAACATATGGGATGACTTAAATCCAAGGCTTACTGGGGTTTTAATCATAGCAAATTGCCTTGAGAATGCAGACAAACTATCATATGAGGGATGCTTTTGAAATGTAGCTGTGATTTTTCTAGCTGCTGTGTAAACTGTAGCATTTTTATGTTAAATGGGTCCATAATGCCTGAGGCCAGATCCTCAGCAGCTGTAAATAACTACTGTCGTGCAAAGTGGTGTTTTATACCTGCTGAGGATTTGGCTGTCTCTAGACACACCTCTGCTTTCTCCTGCATGACCAGCAGGGCATTTCATTTGTGTTACTGTGCTGTGACAGGGGACAACTCAGCTGCCTTGGAGAAAGCATGTTAATATCTGTCTGTCCCCGTGTTCTTGGAGCTACCAGTACCAAGCCCTGCCTCCTCTGCTCCAGCTGCTCATGCCATGGAAATCAGTAGCCTGCCTTTGCTCCTGCAGCTGCTGAGCTGTCACAGGATACATGATTAGTATTTGCCCAGGAGATCAGAACCAACCTGTGGGCAACCTAGAGCTCAGTGTCAGTGTCTGAGTGATGCTGTTGTGGGTGGGTGGCTTCTCAGCTCCATGATCAGCAGCCACTGTTGCTCCCTCCTGACATGACTCTCAACATCTCCAAATTGTCCATACTCCAAATTGTCAGGAGTGGAGGTGCTTGCCTTGCTTTTAGCCCCTCTGGGGTACAAAGGACCTCCACCTGCAGAAGTGAGGGCAAGAGGCAGCTCTAGCATTTGCAGTGACTATATTCAAGCACTGTTTGTTGTTTCCTTTTCTTTGATTTATCTTTAGATATCACCCAGGCTATGCAAGACATCGCCAGTGTAAAGCCCAGACAAAAAGCCCTGACAAAGAAAATTGCCAGGAAAAAGGAGCTGATGTCAAAAGACATAACCGACAGCCACTCGCCTGAAAGGATGTACGAAAGAACTCTGGAAGGTTTTGACCAAGATCAGATGGAGTTTAGGCACGAAGGCTCAGTCAGGTGTGAACCTGAGCAAGAGGGATCAGAATTTGATGAAAAAGAAATGGGCCCAGAGGACGTACCTGATGGAGCCCAGATAAGTAAAGCCTTTGATAAATTGTGTAACATTGTGAGGGAGAAAATAAGAGTCTACAAGAGACCAGAGGCTAAGCCTGATGCCCATCCCAAAGGGCGTTATGTGCTGGTGACAGGAGAGGAAGGCTATGAAGAGCCGTGCATCTTGGCCCCCTCTATCCCTGCTGGAGGAGGGATCACAGTTTCCACTGGCAATGGGAAGGTGATGAATGGTGGTGAGGTGGAGCCCATACCAGAGCTGCCAGAACCTGCCGAGCCATCAGAAAAGGAGAAAGGGGAAATCTGTGAAAGGAGAGAAGAGTTTGAACTCCCAGATAAGCAGAGAGAGGAGGGGAAAGAAGACATGCTTGAATGGGGGAAAAAAACAAGAGGAAAGATTGAGCAAATCACGAAGTACCCGGACATCTCCGAGCCTGAGACAGTTCCTTCCCCTGGTCTGATAAGCCCAACTGAGCCAGGACTCCTTCGAGAGACAGAATATGAGCGAGAAGATAAGCAGGGCCTTTTGTTCAGGGAAGCAGCCTTACCTGGCTCTATGAGCTATGAGAAGGTAGAGGTGGTGGAGTCCATCGAGAAGTTTTCAGATGACAGAATTCAGACTTATGAAGAGACAGCAATGATTGTTGAGACAATGATAGAGAAGACAAGCAAGAAGAAACCAGGTGACAAAGGCTCTTAAGTGACACATAACCCTGATAGTCGACTTGTCTGGCATAGTTCTTAAATGACTGTGTTTTTTTCCTGACCGAATGATACAGTAGTGAGATTTTTGCTGTTTGGTATGGAACAGATTGAAACCTTGATGGCAATTCTGTCTGATGTAGGCTCACCTTTGGTGCAACAACCATTAGCGCTCTCCAGGGCACATCCTATGCAACTGATTTTCATGATTAGGACATATGGAAAGTAATTATTATGACAGAGCTGCCTGGCTTTCCACAGTATCCGGGACAAATTTGCATATTCCTCTACTGCTCCTATAAGTGCCACACGATCCCCCATCTCTGAGACAGCTGAAAATGTTAACTTGTGACACCTGGTTCATTTAATAAAAGTTTTGCCTTCTACCGAAGATACCCACTGTGGGTTTATTTTGCTTTTACCGTTGACTCAGAGTCCCTGCTTGTAAACATCACCCAACTGGTGTGCAGGAGTTTTTCCAGGGAAAGGGCTGGATATCTCTTAAATAACCTCATCCAAATTGCTCCCTTTCACAGTCTTTAAATAGCAATGAGCTTGGCAGACCTTTCTTTTTGGAAATAAAGACACACTTCCTGTATTCAAAATAAGCTCTGACTGCAGATCTTCTCAGAATAAAATTCTCCGAAGGGAAATATCCCTTATAAAAGCTACTATTTGTCCTTCACCAACACAACTAATGTACTTATGAACGGCAATGAGCTGTTGAGCAGACTGCAGCCAAAGACTGTGAGTTTAGGTATTTTCTTTTTAAGTATTTCCTTGGACTGTAGAGTCTAATACTGCCACAGGATCCTACCTTGCTCCTGTCATTTGCAGTCACATGGAGTTCCACAGGATTGTTGGATTAAGCAGTACCTTTCCACCTCCCCATGCCTGGGGAAGCAAAAAGCAACACTTGCAGAAACACCAGAATCTTGCAGCTCCCAGAAACCTTCAACTCAAGAAAGCAAAAAAAAAAAAAAAACACAGAGAAAAATTCAGGAAAGGAAATCCTTCACCTATATGAGTGCAAATACTGAGCTCTACTTGCAGTGCTCAGACACCACGTAGGCCTCAGCTTGACTCCAGGCACACAAATGATCCCACTAAAGCCCAGGACTTACTGAAGGGCTGTGCTGCAGTAGTCTCTACACATTTCTTGTCCAATCTGATCCCACTTCTCTAAGTTTCCATTTCAGCTTCCAGCATTGTTGTACCTTTCTTTCTGCCTGTTAACTCCTGTCAGCTGCAGCAAAGCAGGGCTAAAAGCCATTTAAGTTGACAAGCCTGAGCTTCAAGAAATCCTCACAGCACCCAAGGCTTTCCTTCAATAATATGTTGGGTTTGGTTATTTCATTCATGAGGTTCAGCACAGGTGTAGCATCAGATCTGCTGTGCTACTGTAAAGTAGCACCTTATTTTTTGAAACTGGGACAGGTGACTCTCACAGTCACAATTTTAGTCAGGACTTTTTGTCAGTGCTGTTTCTTTGGAATGCTATGGCAGTTTATTCCAGACATGGCTTATTGGAGTGCATTGCTTTTCAGTTTAATTTAATAACAGTGTAAATAACTGCAGAGAAGGAATTTATCCATGCTTATGCAGACTGGGCTCTGATGAGCTGGGAGCAACTCCTCAGAATAACTGCTGCTGAGAGTTTGACTGCTGCAAGGTAAACAAAAGCCCCCCAAAAACTTACCCTCATTGGAGAAATAGGGAGGCTGCTTAAAAATTCTGTCACAAAGCAGGGTGTAAACAGGTTCAGGCAGTACCTAGATGGAACTGGGAATTCTTCCCCTCTCCCATCCATCTGATTTCACTGCAATACAGTGGACCCAACGTTCAGAATACAAAAAGCCTCATTCAGTGGCAGTGCCAGGACAGCCTGAGTGAGGTGTGTGAGTACATCCACCACCTTAATCCTTTTTGTGTTATGGTGTCACCACTGGCTGCTGACCCAGACCTGGTTTATGATGCTTGAAACCCTTGCTCATCAGCTCAGTGAGAACTACGCCTAAAGCTGGTTTGATGGCACTTACTGCTGAGGAAGTCACATACTGCACTGTCTGGGCAGCAGCCAGCAGAAGTCAAGGACTAAGAAGAGGTAAGGGCTAAATTCTGCTACAATCTCTGACCTGCCTTCCACAGATGCTGCAGTTGCCCAGTAAGGCTGCAGATCACAGGTATCTTACTGTAAATTTGCATTAAAATTATATAGAAAACCAGCAGTAGTGTCTGGTTAAGAGTGACCATGCTGAAGTGTATAGTAAGTCTCGTGATTTAGAGGCAAACCTCTTCAATAAATGCAGATTCTCAATGAAGTGTTTACATGCTGAAGTTTAATGGTGAAATAGTTGCAAGCATCTCTTCAGCAAGAGTCTGGAATGAGACTCAGGTTACTACAGGCACATTCTCACTTCTGAGGTAATCAGAACTAGATCAGGAGGTTCCCTGCCAGCTTGTGCTACTGCAGACATGATATTATGAGATATTATAAAATGAAATGCACTTTCTCCCACAGGAACACATAAGCTAAAATGTGTCCAAAAGGTATGGGCAGGAAGTAAAGATAAAAAGGGAAAGAGGGAGTTTAATGTGAAGCAAAGTGCTCCAAACAGCAGAGGAAAAAAAATCTGCTGTAGCATTTCTTTGGGACCAGAGCTGCTTATGAGTTGCAGTGCAAAACTGTCACAGTCTCTATTCCTGATCATCCTTTTCCCAGCTCAGCACCTGCACTGCTGCTGCCTTTGCAGACCTGACCTTGGAGCCAATGGGTTTGAACCACGTAAAAAATGCCACATAAATTTTAAAAAAGTTCCTCCCAGCCTGTGGCTTGAATCTTATATGTCCCAGAGTTTCACAGAGTTAACATAAAACACTTTACTCTTAATCTGCTGCTACCAACTCTTTTGGAATACCGTCTTTACCTTCTCCATATCCAGTGTATGCAGGATACACATTTCTTTATCAGTGTAAAAAGCAGAGCAATAGGAAGTCATCCCACTCAGAGCAGCATTTTACCTCCCAAACACCTTCAGATAGGCAATGATGATAGGACCTGCCAGTTTATAACAGATCTTTATTTTACTGATACTATAAAACATCATCACAGGGCTCACCTGTTTTGCATCATGAGCTTCATTTTCCCCTTTATTATAAATACTAACAAATTAGCTTTATTTTCCATCAGCAATACCATAAAAACTCAGACTAACTTGACATATTTTTCAGTGATCCCTTGAAGCAAAAACCTCCAAGAATTTGATGTAGATCTCTATATTGTGTATAAATATAGTTATATATATATAATTATATCAAAACTCACCATTTCTGTCTATCACTCATTATTGTGATTTGTCAATTACTAAATTATGTCAGCATTATGAAAATATGGACAGCCATCTAGTTATTTTGCTGCTTTATAAGATATTTAATAATTGAACAGACAACTGCAAAATTACATGAATGCAATGGAAAGTCATGTACATGTTCATTTAAGAATTCCACATGGACTTATTCCAAAACTTTCCCACATTTTAGAATGTGGAAAACTTTCAGTATCCTCTTTCTTTGATCACATACACACAAAAAGTTATGATGTATGTGCATTATACCTTACATACCATATGTAATTCTAGACATATTTATATGCAAATAGATGTAACGTACTCTGAATATATATATTGTACGTAAAATATGTATATATACACAGAGAGAGTGATGCCACAGGTGTGTATGTATTTAGTCATACAGGTGTATGCATAAATATATATATATATAGTAAACTTTTCTGATGGGACTGCTGCATGCAATGAGAAACCTGTGAGTAGTGTGAAGCTGCTTGGCTTGGCTTTAGAGTGTAATTCACATAGACTTTGAGTAGGTTGAGCTGTTTATTTTTCATTATTACAGAAAAATAAATGATGGATAGTCTCTTGAATTAACATTATTCTTATACATTCTTAAGTGAAACATGTCCACCATAGAACCTTTGGGTTATGTTTTTAATTAGTTAGATAAGTATTTACTTACTGATTGCATTTCTACTACTATGCACCAGATCAACCAGGACAACTCTTATTAAAACATCTTAGATAATTACTCTGCATATTAAAAATACATAATAAAATTCTGAAACTAGTCACTGCTAAAATGTAGATCTTGGATCCTGCAAAGATCTCAAATACCTGCTTAAAATTACCACTTGAGTAGGTCCATTGATGGGCTTTAGTGCAAGCGCCTGAATATTTGCAGAATCAAGACCCTTTATTTCTCAAAGGTTAAATTTGGGATCTCACACCTGAGAACATGTAGTGGTTGCTTCCATGAGTAATTCCCACCAGGGAGAATGTTATGTTTTGCAGCAATAGCCAGAGCATACTCTGAGGGTGAGAGAGATGAACTTCAACTCATGTCCAAAAAGTCGAGGTGGGACTGACTTTAAACAGCAAAGAACAACGACTGCCAACAAATCTTCCCAAATACACTACATTTTATTCTCAAGAAAGTCAACTTTGCATTACACTTTAATAACTTCAGCATATTTTTCTCCTTAAATATATTTGTATAACATAATATCAGCAAATATGTAGCTTTAAAAAAAGACATTTAAATTAAAAATTGCTTTGGGACTGAAACTGTGTGCTTCCAATTTTCCCCACAGCAGTTTACTGGCAGCTGAGTTGTAAACCCCAGAAAACAGGTGTCTGTGGTTGGTTATGCTGACACAGCCTCATTTTACAGTGCTGGAGAACATCTCAGTAGAGAGACCAGCAGATGCACACAAGCTGCCAGAAATCCTACAGTCCATCTCTATGTGCTTGTTCTGCTGTAAGATGGTCAATTGATTTAAATAGCCAAAATTGCAAAACAAAAAAAACCCCAAAACAACAACAAAAAACCAAAACAAACAAAAAAACCAAAAAATCAAACAAAAAAAACACAGAAAAAAATAAAACAAAACAAACAAACAAAAAAAAAAACACAGAAAAAAACAACCCAGCCAAACTAAAAAAACTTCAGCAAAACTGGGACTTGTGCTTCTAGAATGCCCTGACCCGGTTTGCAAATCACTTCTCCCACCACCCAGCTTTGGCATCGCTTTGCCTTCTTTATTGCTTATCTGTTGATCCATCCTGCAGCTGAAGTGTGTATGTAGTGTAACTGTAGTATGAAATAAAACTCTCAAAAGAATTGGATTTCTGCAAATTGGATTGGTGAATTTTCCTTATCTCTGGATTATTTCTTTTTGTGGAGTCTAATGCTACTTTGGTTGAAGCCAATGGAGAAAGTCCCACTGAAGTCAGTGATGTAGAAGGAGCATGTTTGAAGACCTCCCCAGACAACCTCTCTGTGATTCCCTCTCTCAAAGACAATTTTTAAAATGTGCTCATTATCACCAACTTCCAATGTTAAAATTCTTTTTTTAATACAAACATTTACCACAGAAATATGAAGGGAAAAGCCATTAACTTCTTTGCAGGTTATTACCTATTTGTATGACACAAAAGAAAAAATCATCATTTACAGTCACAAACTGTACATAGTATTTGGTGGGAGTATATTTTGTGGCTTAGAGATAAAAAATGGACTGCTTCAGTGGCAATTAAAATAATTATTGACGAGATATAAGTTTAAAATCGAAAAAGGGTGATAATTTGGCTACAGAGACAATCATTGTAATACGTCCAACACAGAAGTTTGGATAGTAGAATGGTGAGTAGAGGGGTCTGGGGAAGGAAAGACACCGTCATGCAACACAGCACTAGTTCTTGCTCAGTATACTCTTCAGGCTTCTCTCCACTGCTTCATCTAATTCTTCTTCCAGCTCTTCCTTTTTGGACATGGCCAGTTTGGACTGATAATCTTTTACTATTTGGTCTATATACGGTGCACTCTGAGTCCCATGCAGCATCAGTGTCCACTCCTTCAGCACACCCCGCTGGGGCTGGCTGCCAACAAATCCAATCTCCAGAGCCCAGGTGCCTCGGGGGTCTTCTCCCCAAGTGTGAGTTGTCATGAAAGGCCATTTGTCAAAACCCACCTTGGAGTCATCATCCCTGGGGCGCCGGCTCAGCAGGATGGACTTTGTTCCCATTGGGGAGGTCATGTTGATGTTGAGGTCCCCTCTGCGAGTGGCATTCACAGTTATGACTGCCTGGACGTGCTCAAGGTACCGCACAAAGTTTTCCTTCCCCTCACACGCGTCCGTCGTCAGTGTGAGGAGCAGTTTGCCGCTTGGTGGTATCTTTCTGTGGGTCAAAAGATAATTAAGCAAATTAAAACAGTGCAACACGGCCAACGTAAAACTACTGGGTTTTGGTGCCTCACAGAAAAACACGGTGTTATTTTCCTTATTATTACTTGAAAAAGTAAGGATGTATTAGTCGCAAACTTAGCCAGAAAGTGAATGTTCTCTTTTTAGAAAATTATACCAAAAGCTTAATTTGAAAATAATTATGAAATGTACACCTACACAAAGAGAGAAGTAATACAATTAAGAAGCACATAGTGCTCTTTAAGAACTAACATTAATGGCTGTCTTTACTTATCACTCCTATTTGGATAATTGCCTAATAATGTACATACTCAGTAAAAGAACTGTGAGTAGTCAGTCATATCAGTTTCCTTAAATGAGAGCAGCAAATGGCTCTCTGGTGCTGGAGGAATAAATTGCATACAATTTCAGTGCAGTCACAATAAAGCCTATGTCCTTGTTCTGCTTTGCAAACCAGCACAAAAGTGGGATCCTAGAGTGGGCTCATTTGAAAAATACTTTTCCATTAAGATTTCCATCCTCGAACAGCTCCTGTACGTGAGCACATACACCAAGGAAAGAAGTTCCACGTGTTTACTGAGTTGCCAAGGTGCAGTCTGGCCCAGGAGCCAAGGCCTTCTAAACCCCTTGTGGTCAGGATGCAACTTCAATTACTCACTGCCTCAGAAACCGGCTTGCAAAATACATGGAAAGAGTAAAAATGCTCTAAATCTTCATCATCAGTGTTCTGTGAGCAGAGTGACATTTTCCTCTGTCTAAAAAAATAATTGAAAGACAAAAATTACAGCAATCATTAAAAAAAGGACTGAGTCACAAAAGACTCCAGTCATCTTGTCATTATCTTGTCTTCCAGTGGCTTCTCCCTGACCTCAGTTTTGCAGTCAAATTGAGAGTCTTTGAAGGGCATTGACTACAATGGACAGTGGTAATGAATACCTTCTTTTCAAAATAAATCAGTACCAGCTTTTTCCCTTTACTAATGAAACACTGTGTTCTTTACAGACCAGTGAAAGCATATCATTTAAGCCTAGCTTCCAGAAATTCTTTTCTTCTTGAAATGAGCTCCAGATATTACACTTGGTACAACACTAAGAGGACTCGGTCCAGTCTCCGACCCCCTTTCATAGAGTATTACCTTCTTGGAAGTTCTTGCAGAGTAAAATGTCATTCAGATCCAGATCCTCAAGGCATTTAAATGCTTCCCTTAAACTGAAAAACCTGTGTTGTTCTGAGTATTACGGAGCAGAAGTTGCTATAACATAAATATTGTATAGCTAAAATACTTGAGCATGTAATATAATATTCTTGAGATACTTATTTTACATGCCAGAGCACAAGAAAAATGCACTACATGGAGACAGAGGTGAAGGATCGTAATTTCACAGTTGCCATGTGCTTGCAGTTTCTCTGCATGGGAAGCCTCAATCTCAACTCAATCTGAATTCATGTTGCTCACAGCCTTTTCACACAGTGGACAAAGTTTTGTCAAACACTGCTTCATTCCCAGAAAAGTGGCAAGTGTTTTATCTCCTTCAGTTAATGAGGAGGGTCATTACAGTGTGAGTCTTTTCTTCCTGTCAAGACTAAAGCCCAAAGAAAAAGGAGCAATGTCTTCCCACCACATCTGCTCTGCAGAAGGCTTGACAGCTGCAAAAAGCTTTTCTCTCCACCTTCGCAAGTACTGCAGTGCAAAAGTTCTCTCAGCTCTCTAAAAACATGAGAAAAGGTTGCTTTATTTCCCCCTTTCCTATTAATTAGGATCTGATAGTCTCTGCCTCACTAGACTAATTATTGTAGTGCAGGTGAATTTTGCTAAAGAAAGAAAAAGAAGCAGGGGTGATGGAAAAAGCCTGACACAAAGGAGCAGGTGAGAAGACAGATTTTCTACAGCCTTATCATGTGGCACTGCCCAATCTATGTGTGTGTGTGTATAAATATATAAAAGTGTATCCATGGCAGAGTGTCCAGTGGGAGATTCTATACAGTATATCCACTTCTGCATGTGTAGTACCCAGTGAGAGATGAGCAGGGGGAGCTCCTGTGTGCTCCTCAGCTAATGGACTATAATGTCTTAAAGTGCTGTATTTCCCTAAACCAGTCAGAATCCTTGCCAGGAGAAATGCCTATTGCTAACAAGTGTTTCTATTTTAAATATGATATATTATGACCATTAATTATTTTCTGCCCTTTTGCTCAATTGACAATGCTGCTTTGAAACCACCTCCATATCAACTACTCACCTTCATAAAGCCATACTAAATACATACTTTATGTATATAGCTATCTATACCTAAATAAAAATATAGAAAATATATACAGAAATGTTGCTTCAGCAAACCGAACTGAAAGAATAACCAATTTATTCACAACAGAAGTGCAGAGCAGTTTTAATTTCCAAGGAATCTCTGGAGATGCTGGGACTTAGCTAGTTTTTTATACAGTGCAATTAAAAAAATGTACATGCTGCACTTCATAATGCTTATTACCTCCTGTCAGTGACATTTTCATTGGGGAACACAAATATTACAGCAATGTTATTAAAATATAGATGTGTCAGGCAATTGACGGGGGGTAGCCCTACAGCCTACAGAAAGAAATGTTCTCTCCCCCTCTAGGATGATCCCCATTTCAGTAAATGGAGCTGCCCTAAGATAAATGAGATAAACTAGCTTTGGCATTCTCAACTGTTTTTTACCTGTGAGTAGGCATAGGACAGAAAAATTAAAACACAGAGCTCAGCTGTAGAACCTTGAATCATGAAAATTCAGTCTGGAAGGTTGGAGGAAAATTCACTCTTTCCCTGGCTGACCTATGTGCTAGGGTGGCATCCTGATTTATTTTTTTTCCAACAGAATAATGTTGCCTTAAAAAATGGCACTGAAAAGTCAAATTTCCAATGGTATAAATATAATTTAGCCCATTATTAAGTTAGTATTTCAATTACTTAAATTAAACTACAGCTGTTGTTGTCAATTTATTAATTCAGTCACTTGTTGATTCATTCACTTGAGCACATAGAGGAAATCAGAAAATAATCTGACTACCTACCCTGCAATTAGAGATTTGAAGAGCTTAAAACAAGCACAATTAAATGCTGTAGTGCTCAAATCATATCACTGGTACCTGCAGATGATTGTTTCAGTCTTCTGGAGATAAAATTGTCTGCTGAAGAATCTCACAATGACCTGGCTGATAGATATTTCATGTGACAGCAGTTTATGTAATTTACAGTGCCAGTCTCCCAGATTTTCATGTGAGGACAGGCTCTTTATTCACAGAAACTTTAGCACAAACATACCTGTGACTGCCCAGGAGAAATGGATGTTGCTATTAATACTCCTGGCACCAGCAGTGAGGGTACAGATGTGCTCTGGAATGCACTCCAGCAAGCCAGAAACTCACAGATTATATCATTTCATCAAGCATTGTTCATAAAAATATTTTATCAACTTATTACTGGTGACATTAGGGTTTCTTAGGAGAAAACAAACTTCATTAAGTTTCTTTAACTGTCTTTGCCACCGTAATTGTCTGTTTGCAGTCTCCCAGGTGCCTGGAAGAGGCCAAACACATCCACTAAACTATTCACTTACTCAGGCTCCTGTATGGACCCTCCAACACAATGGAATCTCTCAGGAACAGTCTTCCAGTCTTTTGCCATCTTAACCATTGCTCCTGCATCCAGGACACCATAGCCAAACAGATGGTTGAACTCCAGCCCAACACCATTCCTGCGCCACCTGTGAACCTCATCGTGAAGCTGGTTCCTCTTGGAGGTGAGCACTGTCAGATGCTGCATGTCTCTCCATGTCAGATGCAAGCTGTGCAGGAGTAACATAGAAAACAAATATTACAGTATTTCCAAGCAGATATTAAAGAAAAACTGTGCTTGAGTCAGGCTTTGGGTAAAATTTGCTTCTATGAATAACACTGAAATTGTAATTACACGCAATACATCAATAATAAAGCTTCTACTGATCTCAGTGGGAACAAAAATAGGTTTGAATTATATGGTACTTTTCCAAATATGTTCTCAAAATTGCCAAATCATTTCTGATTAAAAATAACTTATTTTAACTAGACATTATAGATCCAACATGCAATTTTAAAATAAAACAAAAAAGATATTATATTATAAGATACCAGATCCTGAGAAAAATGCAAAAAATTAAAAATTTTAAAATTAAAAAAATTTCACCTGTCCTTCCTCTTAGATCTTGCCCCCTTTTTCTTGCCCGCTCCTCCTGCTTTTCCCATAGACCTTCCAAGATCCACCCTGAGAAGCCCCAGTCTGATGAAGCTGAAGAGCTCTCACTATCCAGGTGGTAGGAATGTCAGGATTCTTTGAATAGGGATATATGGGCCATGGGTGGCTGCAGCTTTGCAGTGTAAGGTGTAGCAGAGGTTTTTCACCCATGTTATATTAGCATGGATGGATGCAGTCAAGTAATATTTGCCAGTTTCAAAGGTTATTTTTCATCATCTTCACTTGTCTTCCTAGATGTACAGTGATTATAACAACAGGAAGGGCACTTATTATTCTAAAAAGCTTTAGAACTGACATTCTAATTCTACATAACTAAAGCTATTCCAGTTGGTTTATGATGAACTTGTTCAACATCACAGTACGTCTGATTCAAACCACCAGCCTAAAAGGATCTGCTATTCAGCTTTCTGTGCCCCAACTAACAGCATGTGTGTGTGTGCTGAATGTACACCAGAATAGCCAATTACTGTCATTCCCCCAAGGTGACACAAGAGAGCTGAAAAGAAGATATCACTTGCATAATTCTTATTGAAATCTTTTAAGAGCTTGTCTTAAAGATATATTTTCTGTTTCATACACTGGTCTAGTCTGAGAGACAGGTGAGTCCTATATTTGTGTATGAGCTGACAGACACAATGCAGGTAAGAACAGGCTTCATGAGAGATTGGAAGTGATTCCTGGGAAGGCTCATCCAGGATAGTTCTGCACAACACAATTCAATAGAGCCAGAAGGATAGAGGAGACACTGACAGCTCCTTCTTTCTCTTGCTGCTTTCTCAGCAAACCTAGAAATTCTAGTGCAAGCCAGGGGTATTAAGTCTAATTCCTATTCAGGATAATTTGTCAGAGTAATTCCAGTTTTTATGGGTAACTCAAATGAAGAAGAATGATAATTATTACTGAGATATTTATGTTCCAGTCAAGTTTAAACATTCAGTGGTCAGAAAATTCATTAAACATTTATATTTTTATGGCCATATTAATATATTACATAGTGGCTGTCCCACTGAATGAATTTGAGAGTAGAAGGAATGATCATCCAAAGCTGAAAGTTTGGCATGTGTTCTACACGTATAAAACCTGAAAAATGAGACTTGGAGCAAGTCATGCTCTGAGCACGACAGTCATTGCTCTGCTAATGTAAACGTGGCCTCCTCTCATAAATCTTCATTATTCTGCACTGCTGAAGGAAACTATGCACACAGGACTCACTTCATGCCATGGTTACAGCAACTGAAGCTCTGTAACTAAGCAAATGTTGCCTCAGTTCATAAAAAATTTAACAAAGTAAAAAGATGGTATAAGTTATTGCAAGGAAAACTTTTCCTAATCAATAGAGAAGAAGATAATGATTCCAAGATATAAAAAAGGCTCCAGTGTCAGGAATACCATGGAGATGGTAGACAATGGATATTTATTTCTTCACATTATAGAGCAATTACACAGCACAGAAGCAAGCTACCAGCAATGGGTTAAGAAAACAAAGAACACATTCCACACCACCATTGCCAGAAAAATATTGAGGAACCGATTGCTGGTGGATGACTGAGGTGCCAAATGCAGACAATCTGAAAAATAGTTGGACCATTTCAGGGAAGATCAATCTGCTTGTGGATATTAAAAGGAACAGACCCACTGCTGTCTCTACAAATCACGAATCGACAAAGCTCTTGCTAAAAGATCATTCTTTATCTCCCTTTTTTGCCCCCTTCCTAAGCATCTGTCATTGCAGACAGTACCCTAGCATGAGATGAACTCGTGTCTCAGGGTCATCCTTATGTTTTTGTAGGCTGGGCATTTCAGAGAGGACATGTGGAGAAATCAAACAATCTTTTCCTCCAAACAGTGCTAAAGAAGTCTAATCCCTGGATGCAGAGGATGGGGAGGACAGAGAGAGAACCAGACAGCTAAAATTACATCTCCCATGTGACTTTGGCAAGGCTGCTGCTCTATCTGCAGGTCACCATGCCTGCCACTACTGTAGGAGGCAGCTTTTGAGCTGGTTACTGCAGCCTTGTGCCACAGCCAACCAACTGAAATTACAAACACCATTAAATGAACACAGCCCTCTCCTCTCCAGAGCTCCTAAGGGATTTCTCAAGAGCATACTTAGCCTCCAGGGCCAGGGCGAACACGCCGGCGGCTTCGGGGGCAGCTGCAGATGTGCCCGAGTGTCGCAGGGTGCAGTTGCCATACAAATCTGTTGTAGCCTGCAATGACATTGGATGCAATTAATGAAACCAGTATCCCATTTTTGTTGCAGCTACAGACTCAGAAAAATACAGAAAGTGGAGTTTGCGCCCTTGCTCTTTAATTGTGTTTGGCCCACAATCTGCTTTCTTTTTTGGAAGAGTGCATCAATACAAAACCGCAGTTTAACACACTTAAAGCACAAATTAAAAAGCAAGTCATCAGGTAGTAAACCAGTGTTAATTATCACTTACAACCTATTTCTTACAAACACAGTTTAACCAAAGGCCTTAAATTCCTTTCTGATTAGCAAAAAGATTTGAAACTAGAATTGTTAACACTATTGAGCTTTTTAACATTTGTTCAACTCTGGGACCAACAGCAGCATTAGGCTGCTGTCTTCTGTGCAGATTTCTCACTAGCAGAGACCAGAAGAAAACCATAGAAATGCTTTTTATGGCAATAATTAAAAAGATCCTTTTGGCTGGTATCATCACAGAGCTGTCAGGAAGACAGAAACCAGTGTTCTGTCTGCTGCTGCATGTGGGTATTTAGGACTGTGCAATGTGTCCTGGGGGACTGAGACAGGGCCATAGAAAATGTACAACATTGGCAAAAACTAACCTTGACTTACTACACCTGCATTGTCCATCCTGTAAACTGAACTAAGTCCTGGCTAGTCTGAAGGTGCTGAAGAGCAGTGATCACTACAGTAGAAGAGAGTCCCAAACACAACTGAACAGAACCTGCCTGTTTTCCAGCTGTAGGACTGGCCCTGCAGCAAGAGCAGGCTCTGGTGATCTGAACCCTCTATGTCCTCTGTGGGTGACTGAATGTCATTCTGCTCTGAGCAGCTTGTACAGCAGAAATCTGCCAGTGCAAGTAAATATCATCTCAGGTGTTAAGTGAGATTTTTTACAGAGGCCTTTTGTCACACTGTCCTTCAGGAAAAGGGCAACTGAACTTCTAAATCTGGTTTCTGATCAAGGAAAGCACCAACTTTCCTTTGAAGCTCTAAAAGATGAAAGATCATTGCTGCTCTCAGTATAAATCCAGCACCATCACATGCTGCAGATGAGGAAATATTCATCTCAACAAAGAACCATCTGCTGCTCCAAAGTACAGAGTCGCAATAGGTTATGCTCATAGACATAAATCCTGCACAAAGACAGCAACAGTAGCACAACAGTATCAGGACTCACCACGCCAGCCTCTGGATTTCTCTTCCTCCCATTACTGAAGGTGGAAGCCAAGGTTGAAGAGCAGCTTTCATCATACAGAGCTGTGCGTCCATCGTTTATGGCAGAATTGATGGAGATTGTCCACATGCTCGATGCATACCCATCACAATTACAGTCATCATAGCTGCCCCCATCTCCAGAGGCCCAGACGTAGATGCTGCCTTTTCCACCCCGGCCCTGTGAAAGGGAAAATCAACCCTCTGGAGTTAAACAGCAAAAGGAGACAGCAGCAGCTCTGAATTGCTGAAGTGCTTGGCCTGAACAACAGGCCTCAAGCCAAAGCTGACTCAGCTGAATCCTGAAAATCATGCAATAGATACCTGATTTTAGTCTATGTTAGTCATTTAAAGAAAGAACCTTGCATACAGAGTGACCAAACTGCTTAAACACAAAACTAGCTGCTTTAGAACTTTCATATGACCTTGTGTAATTATCTGCAAGGAAAAATAATAAATGTATAATTTTACGAAACTTTCCAAAGACATCACCAGATGCTTATTTGCAAGAAACCACTACCTCCACCATGGTCTGGGCTCTGGCCAAGCCCTGGTCCTGGCTGGTCAGGAATTGTGGTATAAAAGCTGGAACCCCTCCTTTGCAGCAACTTTGGAGACTTCACTTATGAGTGAATGAACTGCTAGGACCTCCCAATTCCCCAGAAAGTTCTCCAAATCACCACTGCAACAGGGACTCACCACAACTGCACTTTCTAGATGCTGGTAAAGCATTTAGGCAATTGGTGATGCACCTTTCTCAGTCCCTGTTCTCTCTCTCTCTTGTATTGTACTGATCAGTGCATTATCTTGCTTATTTTGTCTGTTGCTGAAGCCAAGCACATAGTGAGCTCATTGTTTTATGAAATGTATCATGTTGCCTTAGTATTAGTAGTAAAATAAGACCATTCTTTTTGGTGTCTGTGTCCTTTAAATAGCCCCATCAATTGGCAAAACTGCATGTCTGTTTGTAAAGCTGAGCATCTGTAAAGGAGAAAGCTGGTACAAACAAAACATATGTGAAGCTTCAGCTGAAATACACAGACCCATGCAGGTTATTAAATCCAGACACCTGGCAGCCAAAGCCAGGTCTGCAACCTTGTGTACACAGAGCACTTCCATTTATCTCCTGGTTTGCTTCACGCCCTGAAGGCTCCTGTGGCAGAGGCCGAGACATTTTATGGATTCATTAGCATTTATGTCATGGTCTAAGTGCCATGAGGAAAAATGTTCTTTTAAAAGAGATACAGATCATCTCACAGGCTGGGTTTGTAAGATCTAATTCGGTTCAGACAATGGTTAAAAAGCTCTACAGCACCTTTTTATCTCAATACATTTCTTTTTCTAGAGGTATGATTGGCTCAGAGCTGTTTTTCTGACAAAGGAGCTTCTAATTCTAAGGAGAAAATAAAGTTATGAGGCCTTACAAATAATCTACAGAAAAATGGCCCAGCAATCATGCTGAGATGGGCAGGAGTGACTCAAGCTGAAGGGTTTGCCATTAATTAAAGGAAAGAAATCCATGCCCGCTCCGCAGCTTCCAGACAGGCAGGTAGTGGGAAGGGATCAACTCAGCTCCTTCTAATTCCATAATCACAAAGAGGTAGGAGCTGCCTGAGAGACCTGAAAACTTCAACTCTCAGGGAAGGATCAGGGCTATGGAAATCAAAGCTCAGGTGTCCAACTGAGCCACCATTTCTCTCGGTGTTTAGTTCAAGTAATCCAACATTCACTTCCAAGAGCGCCATAAGTCTGCAAGGCTGGAATTTAAGACATTGTTTAGATGCTCGGAGCAAAAGACTAAAAAATTTCTTCTGGCCTTCCCATGGCCCAGCATGAAATGGGAAGTTAATGAATATACAAACTTAGTAACCTGCAGTGGCATTTTAATAGGGAACCTTTACAGTCAGGATTTTAAATCAAATCTGAGCTCCCAGCAGTAGCTTCTATTTTTCATTGCTCCCCACTGAACAGAGCAACCTCATTATTTCAAGCATGTTAGTGAGTTGCATTATAATCCATTGAATTGCACAGCAGGATTGCTGACACTGGAATATGCAACATCTCAGGACACAGATTTTCATAATAAAGATAATGACTCTGAAAAAGCTGACTGAAATCCATCTAAGAGCTTCCACAAAGACCTGGTATAAGTCAAGTTTTAAGGGAGGATGACACCATTGCAAAAATATATTCTTTTAAGAACAAAATCCTGCTAGCAAGTTATTTTAAAAATAAAATAAAAATCAGTAGAATAAGACCAGTGATGCTTTTTTCTCTTTGACTCTTTCCATATCCCACCTTGTGTTCTGATTGCCATTAGTTTACAGGGTCCAGACTTGGCCATCAGAGGCCATATCCCAATCTTGCCACCCCCACATCCTCTGCAACACCACAGCACTTTGCAACCCTCATCTTGTTCTGGACAGCCTCTGTCCCAAAAAAGCAGGTGGCTGCTGGTGGCAGGAATAGGATGCTTGTCATGTATGCACCCATTCTTAAACAATCTCCCTTCTTGTCATTTGAAAGGGAGATTCTTCTCCCTTCAATTTCATGAGAAATTCACTGCAGTGAATTAACCTCTGCAGTGTCCAGCCCAGAGAAAAAGACTTAGCCCTGCTCAGCAGGACTGTGCTGCCAAGTATTTTACCCCACAGATGGGATTTGTGGCAGAATGCCAGAAAATGCTTGTAACAGATTGTTGGTGTGAAACAACGGGAATTCACAGAGGAACTGAAACTCTGGGATGGGCTTTATGCAATTCCTGTAACTTGAGAATGGCCTCAGGATATTGCTTTCACAGGAGACACATCCACAAGTGGGTCTTAGTGTTAAAACCTATAATCCATCTCTTAATACTCTAATTTCAAGTGCCTTTCCTTGCCAGCCAGGACTGGAAAGAGGAGCAGATATGGAATAAGCTGACAGCAGCCCAACTGCATTATTTGCAATTTGCACAGCCACTCCACAGTGGGGCTGCTTGCACAGACAAACTGCTTGGTGGCTGTTGTCAGGCATCAGGTCATTTCCCAGGCTTGAAGAGAAGTGAATTTTCAGTTCTCTGGATGGCAGTAATAAAACTGGTCTAGTCCTGATCTAGTGGGTGGCATTGCTGTTCATAGCATGGCAGGGGGTTAGAACTACATGGCCTTTAGGGTCCCTTCCCACTCAAACCACTGTATGATTCTATAATAAGCCAGAAAAAAAATCCAGTTGGGTAACTTAACAGTATATTTAAAGTGAACTGAAAGCTCCTAATTGCATCTCAACCTTATCTGAACCTAAAAAATGTTTCTAGGGTGACTCAAGCTGCTGTACATTTGGTCCAAAAATGGGACTGAAGAAGGCGGTGGAACAGACACTACAAACACCAGAGGGAGCCTGAAGGAAGAGTCAGGAAGGAGACAACAGCAGTAAGATTGTAAGATATATTTTAAAGAGTATCTTTCCTCAGAATCCTGTAGAAAGCTGCTCATTTCCTCTGGCACTCACCCTTCTGAGCCATCTGAAGATGCATCTCTCTCAGAGCTGAAAATGGATCTTGGTGCATTTGGTACCAGTTTGAGAGAGGCTCAGTTCTCAATTCAGGTTAAATCAGAATTAAATTTTGGGCATGTTTAATAATGTTTAATAATTCACAGACAGTTCCTGAGAAGCTCTTTTTGAGAAAACAGCAGGTTTTCTACTTCCACTGTCCTTAGTGGGAAGCTGCACTACGAGGAAAAAAACCCCGAGAAATATTCTTACCCCTTTTCTCATCTTCCACAAGTGCACAATCCCAGAGAGATGTCAACTACCTTGCAAAAGTGAGCTGCCAGAAGGCTTCAGCCTTTCTCTCTGTATGTAACTTCAGGCATATCTTAAACTATGCTTTTCCCCCTTGCCATTTTCTTCATTCATCATGCTTGCTGGGCTAGTACCTGAGCCAGCATTTCCTGAAGCTCGTGGGACCACACCTTCCAGAGAAAAACGAGTGTATTTGACAAATAAAACTCCTCCAGCTCCCCTCACCTTTCTCATCAAGGCTGCCAAGCTCCCATGTGAGAGACAGTCAGGCCTTTAACTCAGCCTGGCCTCTGCCATGGCCCCTCCAGTCTCCCACTGCCATCCAGCCCCTGGCTGATGAGGAATGAAAGGAGCATTACAGTCTTTAGAACATGCTTTTCATATGGACTTGGCCTAATGCTCCAGTTGTAGATCAGGAATATCAGTCAAGACAAATTAAAAACAAAGAACAGGCTCCTGCCCTGAAAAGCAAAGTACCAGGGAAGGACAGAATCAGGACACCAGAAGGCAGGTAGGAGTGGGATAAGAAGAAAAAAGAGCAGCACCTGACTGTGAAGATTTTTATTTTTTTAGGTGCAGTGAAAAGGTATTTCAGGATAAGGATAGCCAAATGGTTTGCTGATGTTTATTGACTGTTTCATTCCTATGGAAGCAAATGCAGATGGAGCACATTTGAAAAAAAAGTGAAAAAATTATAGAACTGAAAACTGCTTTCTGTAACAAATTCAAAGCACACATTGTTTTATAAGCATCTTTCTTTCTGCTTGACATATTACAGCTGTTTTGTAATTCTTCCTCCTAAGAAAACAGAGGTGTTTCAACACCTTCTATATAATTTAATAGCTATTTGTGTGCCCACTCTAGCAAGAGATAAACTGGTTTTCCAGGAAAAGCAAAAAATTCTACAGTTTCTTCTCAGCTGTTTCAAGAGTCCCACAGGACAGTTAGTTTCTGGCCTCTATTAATTTTGACTGCATCTTCCTCTGAAAAGAGGATCCCTTTCTCTTCATGACTGAATTATCTGAAAATCCTTACAAGTTTGTAATTAAAACCTGCATCCTTCAGAAATGATTGCTAATTATTGCAGGAAGTAAAGTTTGCAGCCTACACAGTTAAGAGCAAATCACCACTGTATTCCCAGCCTGGGACACTCCAAGGCAAGGACAGACTGGAAGAGCTGTGGGACCATTTTTCCACCACCATGAGTAGGTGGGGAGAACTGGACTGGGCTCCCAAGATGTTCCTCCAGGAGATTACACAGACAACCTTGGTCTGCCCAACCTTCCTGCTCACCAGCAATCTGGCCATGCAGGATAAGCCAGCTGGAGGCAGCGAGTCCTTGGCATCACAGAACTGCCCATTTTTGGTACTGCCAGGCTTTTGTGGAGCCTGCCTGCAAATTCCTGCATCCCTGACATCCCTCACTCCCCTGCCTGCACAAGCAGCCAGGATGATCTGCCCAGAGCAATCTGTAGCCTGTGACTTCTTGGATCCTTTGCTCCTTTCCTATACTGATGACTTGGGCATTGGTAAAACCGAAAGCAAAATCTAGGCAGAAACACATTTCTGACAGCCAGCCAAGCAATCTTGATTTAACCTCAGAGATACCAAAGCTGAGGCAGGAAGCATTCTTGGATTGCCAAAGTTTGCCACTGCACAGGTTCAGGGGGACAGCTGCCTTGTTGGAGCAGAATGTCTTTACACTTCTCACATCCAGTTCCTTCTGAAAGCCTGGAGATGCTGAATTAACCCTGAACAAGCCCAGCACAGCCACAAGCCATGCAGTTCAGCTCAGAAGAAACAGCCGTGGTGTTATCCTCTCAAATTCACCACTGATGAAGGCCCTGTCCCTTCCCTGCTGGCCTGTCCAAATTTCCAATATTCAGCAGTGGAAGAGGGAAGGCTGTTTTGGCAGGAGCAGGAACTCAGTTCATCACTTGGCTGCTGTGCAGAGGAAACTGTCACTTGGAACCACACTACAGTCACGCTTCTCCTGTTTTGCTGTCTTTAATAACTATCTGTCCAGTCTGTCCTAGAAGATTTCTGGAGCTATTTGGGTCAAGTAATAACTACCTGACTCCAAATGACTGCTCCACACCTCTCAAAAAACCAAAGCCCTATAATTTGCAAACCCTAAGAAAAGGCTTTCTGCAACTTATTTTAGAATTGTCCACAGAAGAGTACTGAACTCACATCCACCAACCCAATATTAATTGTGTAATTGCTAATATCTCCTTTGCCTAAAAGTAATGCTTGAGCCATTTTCTATATCTAAATTGCTGTTGAAATTGGATGGACTTCTCTTAGCCACGAGAAATTAATGTAAAATTCATTATACTTTTGATGAAGAGAGGCAGCATTAGGTTTCAGTTAGGGTTCAGTCTAACAGGGAAACGAGGAGGGAACTTTCAAAGTGCTGAGGGAAAAACCTTTTAATTTGCCATTCCTTTTTGCTGGATGCTGGGCTGTGTATCACAAGTGATAATATAACAATTCTACAGGCCTAATTCTAGTATCCATAATATTTACAAAAAAAACCAGTCTCATCCTCTTCTCATTATCTCTGAGCTGGATTATTACTCAGAAAGACTCTAAACACACAATTTACTCTTTACCAGTGACAATGCTGGTTTCCCTTTCCAGCATTCCCCAGTGGTGGGATGAACTCTGGCCCCAGAGCATCACCTGTGCCCCTGGAAGCACTATTCAAAAGTTTCCAATTGCAGCATCAGCCTTTCTGAGAAGTTAAACCATGTATTGCCCAGCTGTGGCACAGAGATTAGGCAAAAAAAACTTCTGGGAGCAGTGTGAGACAACAAAATAAATGTTTTCAGGCTATGTTATTGTCTTGCCTCCTTAGAAAACGTCCCTGTCAGATGACCAGGGTTCAGAATTACAAGCAGAAACAACATGTGTGGAGTTCTAATAAGGTTTGATTTTATCTTACATGAATAAGACAAGGCACAGATTAATAATGCATATTTCAGACACAATGGCAGTATGATATTAAAGAGTTCCCAAGTTATAAATAAGCTCGCAGGGCTTCCTCAAAAATTCAATAATCAGATGGTTGCCATATCATAAATTTCCCTGTCCTCATTTAGCTGCTGAACAAATAAAATTATGCTAGAGCTATCTAATGGTATATACTTCATTAACATGCTATTTTCAAAGAACAATAACACAATTTCTGTGCACTTGGAGAGAGGCAAATGAGAAATATTTCCTTTTGTTTTTTCCCATTGTCCTTTCTTCCTTCATTGGTGACCCAATTACAAAGCTATGATGTGACTATGAATTCTTAATACTGCTCCCCTGGTAATTTGTACTTGGGCATTGTTTTCTTAGGTAGAGCTACATCAGGGAAGCAAAAATGCTTTCACAATGCCCACACACAAATGGATCATATCTTATATATTCTGGCTGAGCCAGTGAAGTCTCAAGGAATTAATTCAGTCCCTCACAACCCCTTAATATAAAAGCCTACATCCTAAAAATGCAATTGATAAGAGACCAATTTATTTACCTCCTTTTGTTGCCTTAAATTCCAGTAACTGAAGCTGAAAAGAACTGGACTCACAAAATGGCAAATAAGAAATGTTTACTGGACACTACACTAAAGACAGGAACTACTATAAAATATAAGTGGAATTGGCTCTTGACCTAAGTTGCCTTTTCCTGTTTAAGATGATGGCTGGTACAATTCTGGATGCAAGATACTAGAGAACAAAAAGTCTCAGTTTAAGAGAGATGTGTATAGTCACACTATGCACACAAGGAATGCAAGGCATCCTCATTAGGCAAGTACTGTATACATACAAGTTTCAACCCAATCTTTAAAAACCAGAAGTTTTTAAAAGTCCTTCCCAATTACATCCTAAGTAAGTCTTTTCTGGCAGCTGAAAGTTGCATTAAGTAAGAGTGTTCACCTGTGTCAGGCCAGTGCTGGTAATTGCCTAATACTTGTAGACCTTTGTGTGTATGAAACTCTTCAATTCCTGTTCCAAAGTTCTTCCTAATTCAACTGTGAGCTCGTTTACCTTCACAGTGCAACCACCACTACCCAGTGACCCAGTCAAGCTGCTGACTACTGTCCCTGAACTAAAGCCATGAGACAGCACAGTGAAGCCACATCAC
The DNA here is from genome assembly GCA_025920805.1 of Petroica traversi. NCBI lineage: Eukaryota > Metazoa > Chordata > Aves > Passeriformes > Petroicidae > Petroica > Petroica traversi. The sequence continues at coordinate 2,786,553 of JAHLSL010000058.1, forward strand.
ATTAAAAAAATTACTGGGATTGTGTCTTAGTAACAAAAAGCATCTTGACCTTTCCCAATTAACTTCTGATTCCACAGGTTATGCTGAGACCCAGTTCAGGCACACACCACCCTTTTGTGTTCACCCTTAGATGTACTGTTAGTAAAAGAGCCCATAAAGGAGTTGCCAGTGTGATGGCAGATTGTGTTGTCCTTAATTATGATATTTTAGTGCAGCCTCTATTCCTGTGATTTATCTTCCAAGCGAACAGCACAGCAAAATGAAGGTATGATTAAGACAGAAGGCAAGAAGGAGTTTAACACATGCCAAGAATGATAATGGAAGGGGAAAGGTAGGAAAACAGAATCAGAGAACAGTTTGGATTGGAAGGGACCTTTTAAAGGCCATCTAGTCCAACTCTGGTATGCAAAGCAGGGACATCTTCAGCTAGAAAAATACATATCAGAAATGTTTGCCTTAGCCCACCTGGTTATAGCTGGGGGCTTCAAGACAGAAAAATAGACATATAAACATGAAGTTTCACAGTTTCTGCAGTTTTTATCATATTGCCATTATCAGGTGACTATGCCCCACATCTCAGGAACTCTGGAAGGAGGAATTGTAAAGGACATGACAGTGGAATGGAGATTGTGGGAAGGATGAAACACTTGGCAGTGAGCTCCTCTCTGAGCTGGGCTCCCAAGTGTGGAGGCAGCAAGGCAAACATAACTGTGTTTGTCAACTCAATTAAATGCATATTCTGTGTAAGAATCCTATACCACTCCTACTAACTGATTTTTATTTTATTGCATTAGAAGCAAGGATATTAGTACTGCTCCAAGCAAGAGCTATTATATTGCCTTCTAGGACTTTTGGAAGTATTGCTTTTAGTTTAAAAACACATTTTTATTCTCAGCATGTTGCTTCCTCCCTGCCAATATTTCAGCTTCATCATTAATTTGTGAACCATAACTCTGGTGAAAATCAGCTCTAGGCTGATAAAAAGAATCCCTACATTTATTTGTCTCTCAGTTTATGAAAGGCACTTTTTAATAAGACAGGAGGGTTACACTGAAAAAAAGTCATAAACTAGATTTACATTTTTACAGTCAATAGAGAATGTGATGCATACATTATAGACCTAAAGTAGGTAAAAGGGTATTATATCAAAGGCTTGTTAGCCTTCCTTTACATGCAGCCAACTCTGTAGTGAGTTTTTCAGAGCACCATGGAGAATATCCAGCATCCACTGACAGCTTATATCTCTAGAAAATCTGGCTCTCAAATAAAACAAAATCAGAACAAACTACACCCCAAAAAATAATTATATCAGGAAATGTAATGAGCAAAAGAAGGGTAGATAAAGCTATGATCACAAGACAAAGGGAGTTGTGTGGGGCAGAACTGCCTCATCTCTGTGCACATATTGCCAGGAGATAGCTGTGATACTGCCACTACAATATTAAGTGTAATTGCCCCCCATCATAATATTTTTTTAGGTAGAATCCAATATCATTCCTCCTAATTCTGCAATGACTGACAGAACTGGTTTATTAATGCAGGCTATCCTGTTAATTTTATATCTCTTGCTAAGTTATGAGAGCAATCCTTGCCAGAGCACAGCTCACTGCCACTGTTCTCCCTCCTTCCTGAGCCTTCAACCCAAGTGATCTCAGGGCCCCTTCTGATCTTAATATTGCAAATTATTTCTTGAAGAGAATCATAAACACTCCTGAGGGCAAGGTATTAAAAGGTAATATGCCCAACACTCTGAGTATGGGACTCCAACCAAGCAATAAAACAGAAAACAAAAATCCCTTCTCTGATATTTAACATTTAAAGAGAAGGTTAAATCCAGTGTAACTCCAAAAATTAAAGCATAGGGCAATATGACAGCAAGTTAATTCAAAGGTATTTTATATACCAAATTGCAAAAAATTCCAATCATTATGATTTTAAATCTGTTTCTCTTGAAGGGTAAAATAACTCTAGTTCAGTTTTCATTCTTCCACATGTTTTGCTACTTTTAGACAAGTTCTCCATTGGAGGAGGACAACACAAAAATTACATGGAAACTTTTTTGTGTTCAGAGTTTATATCTGCTACAGTCAACATTAATGGAAGAGAGATCAAATAACTGTAACACATCCAGGTGCTGCTAAAACTGTCACACAGCTCAAGACCCAAGTGTTTAAGAAGATCTTTATGGAAACACTAGATAAACAAAAATCACAAGAAGAAACAGCCTGTGTAAGGTGATCACAGGGACTCTGACCTCATCAGATGTTTGTACAGTTTATACTACAAAGCTGAGCAGACTCAGAAGGAGTTTTTGACAAGACTTCCAGTGTTACTGCAGTACATTGCCAATTTTATGGGTGGAAGCCTGAAGATGACTGTAATCCCTCTGCTACAGGCAAAACATCTGAGGCTCAGCACTTGAGAAAGCATTAGATGCTTCACTACTTTTCACAGCAGTAGATTTGATTATCATGTCACAAAACATGGTAAACTGAATGTGCTGCTTACAGTGAGCTGGTGATGAAGAGTGGGAGAATTTGGCACAAATAAAAGGAAGAAATAATTTGGATGGAAAAGTGAGTAATTGTGGAGCTCCCACACAAAACCATCCCAGATGTTCTGGGTAATTTCAGATCTTTCAATACAGAAACCCATCTACAATCAGCCAAGGGAAGGAGCTCATTCCCTACAGCACCAGGGACAGCCATGGTTATCTTGACACTGAAGAGGGAGAGATAAAGCCATGCAAGGTTGGTTTGTTTGGGCTAATTTATTTTGAGTTGTGGCACATACATTTCCCCCAACCTTCTTAAGAGTGTACAGGTTAAACAGATTACAGGATGATGCTGTGTCTTTTACAAAGACCACAAACTGCTCCTAAAAGGGGATGGAAACGTGGGAATAAACAAGGAAGCTCCTGGATATTAGTCCATGGACATCTGAACTGTTGTAGTTCAATCACAGCTATAATAATGACCACACATGAGTGACCTGAGAGACACTCCAAATCCAAAACAATAATTAAACTGGTAACACACCAAAGCAGATGTGTCAGTAGCTCAGCTGGCATGTTTCAACCTGGGGAATATTTACAGGTTCAGACTCTTCCATTTTCACTACAATGGCATATGAAAAGCATCTATAAGCTGACTAGAGATAAACACAGTATGCTGAGACTATACAATAAAAGCAATACCAAAATACTGCAGAGTGAACATCAAAGAACCTTCAAATACGCTGAAAGTTGGACAATTTGTGCAACTGAATTGTGTTTCCAAATCACTGGTTTCAGCACAAGCACGTACACACCATTCTGCCCCAGAACCCAGATTATTAAGACTCTCACCTTATTCACCCCATCTGCCATTGCTTGCAGAGTTAACTCTCTAGGCCCATCCACAGTCTTCCCATTATCAGTGGGTCCCCAGCTGGCACTGTAGATGTCTATGACTTGAGGCATGTGACTGATGGAGGAAGCCTCAATAATGTCTGTCATAAACGGCTGGTCCAGCATTCGAATACCTGAAACATGAAAGGAATAAGGAATTTGTCTTCACAAACAGAGCTGTGGGTCTTGCCAGTAGATGAAATCAGCAGTGAGAGATAAAGGAAACAACGGGGAGGATTCCACTGATTGATGAATGGAATGAGGGAAATTTGCATTTACAAACAAACCAAAGGTCTGCAGATACATTAAATTGAATATGGAGAAATGAGAGGAACATTGAGAAGATCCATGAATTCCATAAGGAATTCCACTGAGTGATGCAAGGGAAGGACAACAGGAGGGGATTATGCCTTAGAGGGGGGTCTCAGGTATTGGGCATTTTCGGAAACTCTGTGCCTCTCAAATCCCTCAGCCAATTGGGAAAGAGACGGGGACACATGGCTGGGAATTAGGATAAAAAGGAGGCTGTGTCCTCCAAAGATTTGAGAGCCCCTAGGGGAAATGCCCCATGGGCTCTCCCTTTATTCTAATAAAGTGACAGGACTCCTCTGTCTCCTTTTTGGACATGAACCTCTGGTGTTTGTGGATTAATTTTCCTCACAAACATAAACATGAAACTTGCATTACCCAACACAAAATGTAATCCCAGCACCTGCAGAAGGCTCCCAGCTACAAGTATTTTAAGTAACTGGCAGTTTCCCCATTCAATAATTCTGCACTTGCCATTCCCATTTCACTAGGGTGTGCTTACCCAGCAGGATGCCAGCATTAAACACCCAGCCACCAAGGCAGCATGGCCCAGAAAGGCAAAGAACTTTATTGTTAGCTTTCTAATTACACCCTATTTTCCATCTACTCTTTGATAGCACTTTAAAAATACCAGAATTCGGCAATCTCAGAAATTCGGTGCTTAAATAATATTAATAATTTTAAATTATATTTTGTAAGCTAGCAAAAAAAGAGTAAAGCCCACCCTCATCTAACTTACATTCAGTTTTGAGTTTGCATACCATTAGTTTTTCGAGTAATTTTTCTATTTATTTTGGTGCATCTCCAGAATTTAATCAGAGGAGGGAAACAAGCCACTCAGCAATTTCCTGGAAAAATATAATTCTGTCAACACGCAGATGCAATAGCAAAATATGGCCAGCATGTGGAGGAAAAACAAACTAAACCCTGCTTCTTTTAACCCATACTGCAGTAGAAGTTAAGAGTTTAAATGATGCAATCTTAGGACATGTCAACTTCATAAAACTTCAAGGTGTGGACTCTAAGTGAGCCAGAGTGAACAGACAGCAGTGCAAGCCCTTACATCCATCGTGCCCCCAAAATAGACAATTTCACTGACAGCCAGCCTGTCACTTGGTCTCTGGATGAGACCTGAGAAACCAGGGATTCATTCCAAGCTTAATTTGTATCCCTGAGTTGAAGTTCAGCTTTTCCCAATAGTTTAGGACACAGATGGGGGAGAAATCAGTGGCACAGTGCCAAAGAATGTGAATGGTGATAAGGACCCTGATTTAGAAGACAGTGGCTTTACTTCAGTCAACAGAAAACCAGTGTGTCAAAAATAAGGCTGGAAAAAAGGTGATATAAGTTTCAAATAGAAATCAGACCAAGGCTTGATGTTCTTGATAGGTTAACTTGAGCTAGAAATGAAGTCAAACTCAACAGGTGAGAAATTGCTTTCCATACTTAAAAAATACAGATCTGCACAGAAACCACTATCCTGGTTTAAAATACAGGTGTCTGCCAAGGAAGGAGGGAACGCTTCCAGAAATGGAAAGATGACCCCCTCCCTCCATACTACCTAACCTCAAAATTATGGGGCTTCCAGGCCAAAATCATGGGAAAAGGAATAACAGTCCTTAACTGGAATATATGTGTGTCATAAGACAAACAGACAGCAAGGAAACAAACAGAAGGTCCCCCCAGGAAGACGGGGAATGGGGGGCCTGGAGGGTCTCTCCTGGCAAGGGCAGGGGCTGGAAACTCCCAGCTGGCAGCTCCTACAAGCAGAGGGCTTGCAGAGAATTCTGCAGCAGCACCAAGCCCTCTGAGAAGCAGCAGGACAGCACCCAAAACCACACCATCTCCCCTCCATGCAGGCAAGGATTGCCAAAACCCCCGTTCTTTCCTCTCTGGACCACGTAAATGGCAGGCCAAGGCACTTGGCTACACCTTTTGTCTCTTAATCACTGTTCATTCACCATCTCCCTGACAATAAATGGGAGGAAATTCTCTAAGAAACCCAACCCAGAACAATCACAAAAGTAATTCTTGACCCTGAGGAAAGTGGGGGAACAGGAGGAGCCAAACCATCTTCAAGGGGAAAAACAAAAAAACCCAAGAAAGAAACCAGATCCTTGGCAATCAACTTCCTGTTCATTCTGCAAAAATGGACTCTGAACCATGTCAGCAGCAGACCCTCAACTTTCATGGACTTCCAGTGCCATGGAACACAGAGTGGTGTTGCCAGTGCACATTGTCCTCAGGCAGGGAAGGCTGGCACTTCCAAAAACTTGAGGGGATTTAACTACAAAGTGGACAAACACAGAAGATTATTTGTGGGCTGTTGGTCATCAGAAAAAGTCTTCACACCTCTTGTTTTTTAAGCAACTAGGTTGAAGTTGTAGAGTTATATGAATAATATGGACATGGCCCAGCCAAAATCCCATGCCTCAATTCAGATTCCTTGAAGAGTAACCCTTGCAAGAATGTAAATTTTGTGGGATATCCCATCCCTGAAGATGTTCCCCTTACTGAAGAAAGGAGACATTCATTAGACCTGCCCAGCCAGTAACTAACTCTCGGTGATATTTCTTGTGTAACAGCTCAGCAAATGTTGCTTGGTGCCCTTCTCTGGTGGAGATTCAGCTTTCAGTCACATAGGTGACAGGTGAAATGTAGCCTCCCTCAGATTCTCCTGACACTGCAGTGAAACAGGGACTGGCCAAGCAGAGCAGAGCTGTCCATGAACACACACAGTGTGTTCTCCAAGAAGCAATGGGTGCATCCAAGCTGATGTTCTGGTGTGGATCAGGAAAAGTAAAGTCAAATTTGTAAGCATCTATCTCTGCCTGCTGTGCCTCAGTTCTCATCATGGAACAGTCTTAACAGTGGGAAAGCTGGATTTTTTCACATTGAACTAAACAGACACATGGTGTCGAGAGCCTAAATCATTCCAAGCACTACATTCAGTATATCTGTGCAGAGAAGAGCTTGTTAGAAGTAAAAATACCCAACTCACCCAAGGTGTGGATGCTGGGTGTAAGGTACCACCTGTTTCATTTTCTGCATCTGCTCCTATCACTCTGCATCACTATTAAAAGAGAGGAAACCTACAACCACAGAGATGTACAGGCTGCAGGTCCTGCCCTGTGGAAGCCTAAAGAATAAGGGCAGTATGAGATTTGCCTTTTCAAATGGTTTTTAAGTGCAGCAGGAATTAACACTTTACCTCCTGCAAAATGAGATTTGCCTCAAATGATTCTGCAGATATGCAGGGAAGAAGCACTGAAAATCAGGATACAAACAGGAGCTGGTACATGAAGGAGCAGGGCTGCTCTTTTGCACTTTTATTGAAGAGCCTATACAAGGCCCTTGACTGGAAAGGCAAAGCCATGGAGAAATTCCTCTCTCCAGCTGCTGTGAAAAGCAATAAATACATGATCCAGTACCAATCTGCAGCCCTGTCCTGGGCAACACCCCCTGACTCTGCAGGAGGAGCTCTGCCTGAAGCACAGCAGACCATTCACACCTTGGATTGCCACCTTACCTGCCACTCTGGAGTTGTAGGCAACTCCCACGCCGCAGATGTTGTTGTTGGCAGCAGCAGACACCTCTCCTGCACACCTCGTCCCGTGGCTGTGAAAAGCAAGGCAGAGAGAGCAGGTGAACCCCAGCCAATGCTGAGCTGAGCTGAGCTGGGTCACTGAGAGCTTGTTTTGCCCCTGTCAGCTCCCAGGGCTGCAGAGGAGAACCATTCCAAGGCACACTGCTGAGTGCTGGATACTGGGATGAGCTCATTCCCAGGAAATGGCAGAAGATCCAGTTTCCCCTCTGCAGGATGAGTGATGCTTGCTCTGAGGTTAACATGTATCCTTACACTGCCTTACTTGAAAAGTTATTCAAGCCTTTTCTTTTCAGCTTGTGAGACAGACTCTGACTCGTTACTAGCTCTTAGTCAGTAGAAACAGCCCCTGACAGAACAGTGTAAATACAAAATCAATATTAATTCCTATATTTTTGTGGCTGAACAGTGTGACACCCATTACTTTGAACCTTATGGAACAAAGTCTGGTTGCCTTTTTGCTGTTTGAACGTGTACAAAGAGCACATCCCTGCTCACAAAAGAAATGCTACAGAAAGAGGTGGGTGCAATACCAAGCTGGAGTAGCAGAAAGGAGTCACAATGGTCACTGGGCTCCTCAGCAGCAGTGCTGCAGCATGGCTGGCCAGGCTCAAAGCTGTGGGACATGCATCCCTCTTATCAAAATTCTCAGAAGAGCTGACAAGGTGCTCCAGTTCACAGAGATATTGCTTTCTGCTCAAGTGGGAAACGTCTCTGCTCTGATGCAGAGGTCCAGGTTTGGGCTGATATTATTGGTATCTCAATAATACCTGCTGTCTATGATGTGCTTTACAGCTCTTAACAGAGACCTTTTAGCTGGCAGTGGCTTCTGCAGGAAGGGAGATTGCATCTTCCTTTCTCCTAATTCATCATAGAAATTAAACCCAAGAGAAGAGAAATACAGACAACCTAACCTAGTTTTTAAAAAATAGCATAGTGGTATGGAAACTACTGAAACCTGTGCTGCTGTCAGGGTTTGTTTTTTTATTTAAGATGTTGAATCAATATATGAATCCATCCTACTGCTCACGTCAACCTACTCTGCACATTGAAACTGGTGTTGATCCTCCAGCAGGCTAAGGATTCATGCAGTTTAAAATGTTGTATTATAAAGGTTATACTGAGTGCCAGATGGACCACCCTGGGAGGTAGCAGAACTGCTTCAATCACCTATTCCTCTCTCTTTCCCTTTAAGGGTGTCTGGCAAAGATAAGTGTAACATTAATAAAAAGGTAAGAAGCAACACATACTTTTTCCTGCTCTGCTTGGGAGAATATATTTTGAAAGGCAGTTCCATAAAGGAAGATGACTGAAGATCTCATCTGCTTCCTTTTACAAAGTGGGCAGAGAAGACAGCAATACAGATTTCTTATTCAGCTGCTACAGAAATTGCTACCAACAATCAAACAGATTTTCTCTCATGTTCTTGCTCAAGGAGGTGTGACAGAAACACAACATTCATTGTTAGGTGCTATCATTATCTACTCACCTCTGGGCCAAATACAAGCCACAGAGAAGAATAAATTGCTTTGTTTAAAAGTGGCTTGACTAATGTTGGGGGTGCAAAACATCAGTGATGCTGCCAGATTACAGTGAGAAAAACTGTATTAGGACCTTCCTGCCAAAAAAGTTTTACCAGAAGGTCCTCTCCCTGTCCTGACCTCTCCAGAGCAGTGACTCACAGGAAGGAGCCTGTAAAAAGGACTATTCCAGCAGCTCAGAGTTTCAATATTGTGCTGCTGACAAGAGAGAAAAAAAAATGAGTTAGTGGAAATACATTTGGTTGAATTATTAATCACAAATAGCAGACTTTTCCTATTTGCTGTTCATGTATCATTGATAAACCCTTTATGGTTTCTATGAAGTGACTCAAGTCACAGGCACAAATCACAGCCTTTCTCTACAGTGTTCACCTCTTCCCTATTTCAACAGTTAAAACAAGGGGATAGAACACTATTAAAAATATTTTCATCTGTGAACAAGCCACTTCAAAGGTAAACCATATATGAGCAAGGACAGCAAGTCTTACATGAACTTTATGTAAGTGAAAACATGCATGAAAAAGTACAGTGGGAGAAGTGGATTTAGTTGAAAAACAATTTTACATACCGTATTTTAAAAATATACTAGCTATGAAAATTTCACTTTGCTTTGTCTTTGAAAATAATTCTGTTTCTAAAATGCCAATGGTACAGTGTGTGCCTCTCTACTGACACATTTTTTAAGTATCAGAGGTGGCACAGATTTTTATTGAGGCTCCTTTTCATCTGCTTTGAAATGCTTCTGCAGACAGCAAAGGACAGGACCTATCCATCCCATCTTCAGCTGTTTGGGAGGGCTATGCAGAGCTGCAGTCTCAATAGCTGGGACCATCTGCCTTTCTTGACCACTTTGCTGTTTGCAATTAAACATGCAGAGTTCATATGGACACTTTAGTGGGGAAAATGCAGTCCCTTTTACTCACATGTCATTGTCAGCTTCTGAGCATTTCAGTGTTCACAGAAGGGAAAGCATTCATCTATTTGGTTTGGATCCACAGTTAGTAAAAGACATTCTTATGTCTGAGGAATACAGGTTTCCAAGATAGCAAGTAAATTTTGCCCTGCTAACCTATTAGCTGAGTGAGAGAACATACAGAATACAAAGGCTGTGGGTCTGGCGGTAATTACTGGTTATTTAGATCAGGGCAGAAATTTTCAATCCCAATGCTCTGAGTTGTGACTTCTGAATGCTCTCAACATGAAATCAGAAGGTTGTATGAGGCCAAGCAATCACTGATTCCTGTGGCTGCCTCTTCACTGCACAATGTGGTACATGCCAAGGTATGGAATGTGGTTCAAAATCAGAGTCAGTTCTCAAAGCAGCTCTTAAAAACCAGAGTTCTGTGGGGCTGTCTCTGGTTTTGGGAACACAGTTTGATTCAGGTTCCTTCACTGCTCCCACTGCTGCTCAGGCTCAAACACAGCTCTGTTTGACACTGCACCAAGGGTACACTCTCCCAAGCTGTGGATCTGAACACAAAAAGCACAGTAAACATGAGAATGAACACCTTGCCTGCCAAGCCATCCACTGGCCTGTGCCTGTAGCAGCAGCTGAGCTGCCTGAAAGCAATTTCCTGTCTGAGGCACCACCCTCCCCTTCCAAAAAGCACCCTGCATGGTTTCATAGGCCAGTGGCTGGTAGATGGAAGGGCAAAATGATTCCAGCAGTCTCACAAAGCAGCACCTGGAAGGGGAATCTGTGCTTACAAGCAGAGCAGCTGTGATTAATGAAATACTCCATGCAAAAACCTCTCCTATTTATTCTTAAAGTCTAATAAACACATTGCACATGCAGCTGGCAGCTCAAAAAGCCCCTTGGTGATCAGCCCTCTGCTTCTTGTTCCATAAATCACTTGAATTGCTGACATAGAAACGTATTCTTTATGGAAAAAGGGATATTGCACTCTCCCATTTTGAGTCTGATCCCTCTGCATGCATAAAATTCAGTGGGAGATAAATCACTGGCAGTGCAAAATGGTGCATTTCAGGTTTCTCTCAATAGATTTTCCATGTAATCATGTCCCATCCAGATGCACTTGTGCAGCTACACCCAGGGACAAACAGACTGTCAGAGGCAGACAGTTGTTACCTACCAGTAACACTAATTCAGGAGTCAGAAGCCATGGCAAGAGTTCATGTAGGAGTATGTCAGCTCAACTAACAGAATAGCAAAGAAATACACAGAGAAAAACAGTCCCAGCTACTCCTGGACAGCTGGATATGGTGTGCTGATTTGCATTTTAACCTGTGGAAAACTAAGAATCTTGCATCTTAAAGCCTTCTTATATTGAGAAGGCAGGAAAGGGATGCTCCACTGAATGTGTTGCTCCCATGATTTACCTTGCAAAAAACTCCCTCTGTCTTGCAAAAGAAATCCCAAGGTTCATCGTGTCATGGAGTGGTTTGGGCTGGAAGGGACCTTAAGGATCCAGCTTCAACCTCCCTGCCATGGTCAGGGATGCCACCCATGAGATCAGGCTGCTCAGGGCCACATCCAGCTTGGTCCTGAGCACTTCCAGGGATGGAGGATCCCATTTTGACAAACAATGTTATACTTCCTAAGGATCAATTTTATTGCTGAAAAGAAAGAACAGTAAAGGAAATCTGCAAAGCAATTTCTCCATCGTTTTCCTCCTCCTGCTGCTGACCTGAACTCCCCATTCCCCCAAGGAACAGAAGTGGTGTAGTTCTCAGAAAACCTGAATCATGTTGTTCTCAACTATCACAGATTGGGTCATACACAGTAGTGCTCCTCCCCCTCAATTCTTCACTGAAGTGCTTGAAGTCAGTCAGGGACACCTGGGACCAGAGAAAATAACCCTGCCACATCTGGAATGTTTGAGGTCTATTCAAAGAGACTTTGGGATGTAACTCTCCAGCCAGGGAGAGTTTCCTTTGCAGAACTGGCAAACTGGGCCCCACTATAAAATACTTGCTAGCAGAAGAGTCAGTGCTAAAGGGACGTGGCAGAATATACTTAATTTTATCAAGTTCCACACAGAAAACAACAAAAGCTACCATTGCACACTAAAGCTGAATTTAATTTTCGTCCTCTCTGGAGCTAAGTGGTAACGGTTTCCTATAAAGATTCTCTGTATAAATCAAGCAAGAAAGGCAGCAGACCATCACAAATTAGAGCCCTGGTCTTTCTCTGACTTTCCATTCACTAATTGGGTTCATACTACTTTAAAAGTGTCAGATGTCCTTTCCCAAAATGAAGAAGAAATCTCATTGAGACCTTGCTTGAAAAACTGCAGGACTACAAAGAAGGACATCTCAGCTCCTAACTGTTTAATCCATTCCAGGATGCCCATGTCTGAGGTGGAAGCACAGCTGCTCCTTTGTTGTGTCACTCTGACAGAACTCCAATTTATTTCTTTACAAATAAAAACAAAAAACCCCATCCAAATTGGGAAACCACCCAGTCACCCTAAGTTAGTGATGAAAACCACATCAAATAGGTCTGAAATATTTTTGATAAGCACTCAGCCTGAACCCTGAAATCTTTAAAAAGTTTTCAAATCCTCAGCACTACTGGAAACCTTTGTGTAAGGGACATTTGGAAATTTCATCAAAAACATCCTGAAATAATTTTCACAAATCTGAGCTAGAGCCTGCCATGGGACAGATACAGAACCCAGGACAATTTTGTAAAAAAACTGTCAAAATGGAAAAAAAAATAAATAAAAAAAATAAAAAGCCAATTAGTTAATAGAAACTAAAAGTCACCCTTTCTAAAATCTTAAGCCTTTTCTTTTAGGCCATCTTTATTTATACCATGCTTTGAGAGCCAATCTTTCCCCTACTGAAAATGGTTAAGTTCACAGCTAAGTTCAGAAAGTACTGAAGGAATGGGTCTTGGGCAATCACTGTGTGTTCATGAGAAGTAACACAACAAGCAGAGCTGCACTGTTGATTCCAAATTGATAAACACAACAGAACAGATTCCACTCTATGAGGACTTTAACTTCTCCAGCAGCAAGAAAAATGCAATTCATGTGCACTGTCCTTAAATCAGTGATTCAGAACTTAAAGATCTAATTGCTTTTAAACTGGTCATTCTACACCTCGCAAAGTTCTGACTTCTTTGGTTACAATAGGATGAAAAGAGCTTTTCCCAAAGTCTTTCCTCTCTTCAGCTTACTTCCTTTAAATTTAGCTAGCAGATGGGAAGCCAGTTTATTCAGGTTTGGATTACTGGACTGTCCTAGGACAGCTGACAAAAAGGTATGTAGCTATCACCTATTCAAATAACCTAAAAATATGCTCTTCTGGAGCAGCAACTTCATTTATAAGCTATAAACCTAAAAAAAAAGACATAAGTAACCTCTAATTTTCAAGCAGTAGTGAGACTGCAGTGTCTGTTCTGTGATGATTGAATTTAGCAGAAAACAGACATTTCTCAAAGATGCAGAATTTCTTACACCAACCACAGTGAAGGGCAGGCTGCTCAAAATCCATTTACCTGTTAAACCAGTCATCTGTGTAGCGGGGATAGGGGTAGGGATCATTGCTGCTGAAGTCGTAGCTGGCTTTGGCATTCTGCAAAACACAAGGAACACAGAAAATCAGCTGGAGGACAGACATGCAGGGCAAAGTGAAAAAAAAATGAACAAGAAGCTGAGAATTAATAGCAAACTTTGCCCTCTTTATTCTGTGAGATGCATCTGACAGAAAGCAGTCCCTGTTGTGCTGGGCCATTTCCCATTTTCCAGCAAGCCTGGGGAGCAATGTTTTCTGGCATGCAAAGCCTTCTGTAGATTAGTGGGGTTAATTGTGAGCTGGTGTGAGAGCTCCAGTCCCCACTGAGGGATTGTTATCAGCACTTAGAAGAGTATTCAGGTATTAAACTACTTGGTGTGGCAAAATAAAGGATAAATCCTGTTTTCCAAATGGTAGTGGAAGTGACAAGATGCATGAGTCTTCCACAAAATAAGCCTTTTTGAAAACCTCATTTGTAGTACTACAACAGTGAGATTTCTAAAAGCATTTCAAAGCCTAAGAATGTGAATTTCTCAAAACTCAACTGTGAAAACTACATTAATGGCCAGCATATATGCCTGAAAATCTCTTTGCATATTTTCTCATTCCTTTCATTGTCTGAACAACTTCACAAATATGGCTTTCAGGCACTTTTCAAAATGTAATCCCATATCTCTGCTTTCCATGTAAATCTAATCATTCCTGATTTGTCCTACCAGCAGTTAAGGACACTCAGCAACTTTTTTATCTGAAGCAAATGGAAAGTTTCAGAAAGTCAAGTGCCATCTTCTTTTTTCTCTCTTAATGAAAAAATAAAGGGTGACTGAAAATTAGGCTTTTAAAAATATTTAGCAGTTTCCTCTCAAGTGCATGTTCCACACTCAAGGAACAGAATTATGTTAATTCGTAATTAATGTGTACTTGTATTCCTTTTAAGATTTGGCTGAGCATGCTATTGAAGATAATTTGAGATTTGTGCTTGAATAGCTTTGCTCCTAAAACATTCCCTCTCATCTGATTCCTGGGGTACAAGAATGGACACTCCATTGGTAGCACCCAAGTCCTTGGGTTTTGGATTCAAACCCTTGAACTCCCAAAAACTCATTCCAGAACGAAATGAGGACACTGTCCTTGATACTTGGAGGGCAAAACTAAGTATCTTTCAAGTTATTGTACAGTGGGGGTTTTTTGGGTGGTCAATTCAAAAAGCTGAATATAAGGTTGCTTATATTGAGAACAGAAAGTAAATATTTTGCAGCATTTGAATGGAGCAGAGATTTTCAGAATGGCTCTCAAATGCTGTCCTTCAGCTCAGATTAATCCCTTTTTGAGATCTTTATGGATCTCTCCATATCTGCACACCACAGAGCCCTGATTTTCAGCCTGAAGATGCTTTCCAATCGTGTCACCTATAGCCACAAATACTCACTGCTTCCAAGTCTTTGTGGTCAGGCGTCTGATTAATTTGCTTTTTTTAATTACCCCAACTGTTTATACAGCACTTTGAATTGCACAGGTTTGCATGAGCTAAGAGTAAACAGGAACATCACTTTCCAGCCAGGGATAAAAGGGGAATTTGACAGTTGTCTATAATTCATGAGTAATACAGAGAATACTTATTTTTTGCTACTTCTCATAATTCAAGAAATTGAAATTACCAGGGGAGAGACTTAAAAGCAGCAGAAAATAAGTACTTTTCCACAGAACACATAATGAGTTACAAAATTCACTGCAATATAGATACCACAAGATACTGCCAACTTCATATTCACTCAGAACTTCTGCTTCCACTCTAAAAATATTGTACAAATGAGAATTTAAACTCAGCCATGTGCCAACTGTGTTTTATTTTCCCATCTGAGAGAAATGCAGTCCCACTTTCATACTCTAAGCTCAAAGGGGGTCTGGTGAGGCTGACTTTCCAGGACATCACCAATGTCACCCTGTACTTGCTATCAACCACTCTTGACTCTAGAATTCCCTTGTGCAAAAATGATGAGTGAAAAGCCCTTCTAGCTGTACTTGTGCTCATAGTAGTGACAGACAAAGGAATTCCAGCAAACAGCAGCCCTGCTGTAGATCCCAGGTAAGGCAGCTCATGGAAATGTGCCTTTAGGCAGGCTGCAAACCAACTTGTGCAGCCACATCCTGTAGCTCTTGTTTGCATCATTTTGGATCCCTGCACTAAAAGGAAAAAAAAGATATCTAATGGAGTGGGTGCCATCCACAAAGGGCAAAATTAAGAAGTCTTGGAAAGAAAACAACAGCTAAACTGAGCCATTTCTCTTCATTAGGGTCTTTGAGAAAAGAGAGTGAGTTCAACATTGTGAAGGAGTATTTCACCCTCACTATGGAAGCAGTGAAATGGGTAATGAAACAGCAGAGACAAGTACAAATGGACTGCTTCAAGTTCCTAATTTAAAGATCAAATCTACAAATACCTAAGCCTCAGCTTTTGGTAATTTTTTTTAAGCTTAATTAAGAAATTTAATCAGTTTCAGAATTGCACCACAAATGAAACTGCTTCAGTGGATAGCTTAAATATTTCATTTTGTGTTTTGCAAAGTGAATATTAAAATCTGTGGTTTGCCATTGTCCTCCACAGGCTGGAGTCCCCAGCAAGCAGCAAGAGGGTATTTATTGCTAATATAGAGAATTATTCTGTATAGAAATGTGTGAGGTTGCAATCAAAATCAGTGCAGATGAGGATCCACAACAGCACACTGCAATGGGAACACTTTGCTTTTCCATTCAGGTGATTCAGTACCCAATTTTCTTGCCAAATGAGTCTACTGGTAATTCCTTCTCTTAGACTTGAAGTGTTTAATGCCTGATTTTCAATATCTAAGGGAGATGCCTGGTTTTTAAGCCCAGGGAGAGCTTGAGCCACCAACCTTGGACATCAGTCTGGCCTTAGACCAGTCACTGGCACTGGGTGTTAAAATGAGGAAAATCTAATCCCTCGTGTTCAATTAAAACCAGCTCATTGCTGCAGAGTGATCTGATGCTTATCAGTCATTATCTATACACAATTATTTATAAATAACACCTATTATATAATAAAAATGCTACTACAGAGAGGAATGGTATTGCTTTTTAAGGAATATCTCTATTTTACTTTCTAGCCTCTAGCCAAATAAAAAACTAACAGAGGAGTATCAGATCCCAGGATGAGAGCCTTTCAACCATTTATTAAGCAATGGCTTGTATAGCATGACAAAAATAGAATATTTTTGCCTCTGTATAAAATTCTGCTTTCCTTAGCCTAGACTAGAATTTCCCAAGGAATTGCCTTGTACCTTTTAAAACACACACACAGTAAAATCATCTGTGGAAAAAAATTCATTATGCAAAATATGACACTAACAATAAATCAGTTGTCCCATGTGTTGCTCAGTACTCTAACAAAATTATGTACCTTGAATAATGCAGTAAGCCCATAAATTTTTGTGTGACTTCACAAGCTTCTGCAGCATAATTCACATATACTTCTCTTTTTCTCTGTAAGTCAAGAAATATTCCTATGCTCACATGCTAGACAACTAAAATCACATCCCACTGGTCATAGGCTGATTCCATCCATGGCTTTAAAGTCCTGGACTAAATCTGAGGCAGAAAGACACCTTTTGTATGTTTTATTTCTTTACTGATCCAAAGAGCAAGCAAATCTGTGAACTCAAATTACAACATATAACATCTCATGGAAACTGCACGAAAATAACACTGAACATCACGTGGTGGCAAAATGAAATTCAGTTCTGTACACACAGCCTTAAAAAAATGGAATATGCTCACCAGAAGGTGAAAAAGGAGGCAACATGTTTAACCTAGGAGAGGTGCTGCAAGGCTGCAAGGTCATTAACAAAAAACAGAGGCACTGCTGCTAAATCAGCCATTTTAAATAAGCCCTCTCCTCTCTGCCATGGGAAGCACACTTTTATTTTGGTTTGGTTTGTGGGCATTTTTAAATGGAAATTTAAAAACTCTTATAACTTTTTTAATACCTCTGCCTCTACATGAACTAATGTACATGTCCTATATTCCTATCCAGCAAATTCAGAGCTGTTTTGAAGACCATGTGAACACCAAGAATATATCCAAAAAGTAGCCAGTTTTATTCAAAAATATTAACCTTGAAGAGCAAATTCTCAGCTGGTAAAGTCTGCCATGTCTCTCCAAAACCAGCAGTCTTTTATCCAATTTCATAGGTACATCACAAAAGTAAAAATACTAAGCCAGACAATACCAGCCAGATCTTAAATAATAAATAAGACAGCAGCACATTTCTCTGCTGTTCTTCTTTTCAAAACAGCCACAGAATAATAAATCAGAACATCATTTGAAATTGATGGAGTTGTGTCCTGGGTGCAGAACAGTACCTGAGATGTGTATAAGCCCTCCTGGTATTCCTGTTCCAGGTATTCAGTACAGGCTCTACTTGGCCACAGAATGAGCAAGTGAAGAGCTCACCACGATAGTGATACCATTTTGTAGTTATTACAGAAAAAAACTTCAATTTCCTCAAATCACCAAGCATCTGGGATTAGGTCAAAGGAAAAACTAGCAGAATTACAGTCAAAAGAAGATAAACTGACTGCAAACAACAAGTGGCTACTGCATAATTCACAACAGTTAAAATAGTTGAGATTACAAGAAGTAAGAATTCTAATAATCCAGCTTCAGAGTTTATAGGAAGACAGGTTGGCTGTGCCTCACCTCTTATCTAACAACTTATTTTGCAAAGTTGAAAGTTTTTCACTTCTTATGCTTAAAAGCAAACAAAAATGCAACTGAAAAAACACGGAGTCTCACTTTAACACTTGCATTTATCTGCATTAAGGTATTAAGCATTATTTTTAAAGTTACAGTTATGAAGAAAAATAGATTTGCTGAGGTCATATCACAATATTTCTTTTTCTATATTAAACAGATTTATTTTTCAAGCAACTGATGATCCTCTCCAAAAATCACTTAGTGCTACAGTGTCACACAATCACTTATTTTGCTTTTACCTCAGTAATGACCTTCCTATTTCCCCTGCAGACAAAATGAGAAAACCAACATTAGTTAAACTGCTGGCTGGTGCTCTCCAGCATATGAGCATCTTTAAAAAAAAAAAAGGGTGCAGTAAATACACTTTTAATTTCACACAGGGTAAAACACACAGCCAGCACAGCAATGCTGTATACCAGCCAGGTAGGTCTAAGCACAGATATTTCCCAGCTCCAGAGAACTGGAAAGAAATCAGAAATTAATTCTTAGGCATCAAGACTGTCAGGTGTTTTCCCAGTGAACAAAATGAAAGTCCAAACACATCCAGCTAAATGCCATCTAACCCTGTGTCTGTTTGCTAATGCTTAGCTCAAAGGTATTTAGTCAAACAGGACTAAAATAATGGGAATCGGAAAGACTCAGAGAAAATGTTAGGTTGGGCAGAATTTTTAAGAGGCAGAGAATTCTTCTTTCCAGTCAATTTTTAAAAATAACCCAGCTTATTGAAATACCCTCCATTTCTTTCCCCTGCATCTGTATCTGACATAGGATAAAAGAGTAAGAAATTGAGGCAGGTATGAGATTTTACTAAAAAGAAGCAGCCAAATGAACTTCAATTTATAATAAAGACACTGCTTCAGGATTCACCTCTTGGCATTCTTAGCCTGCTCCACAATTTCCAGGTTGATGGAAAGAAAGCCTGAAGGACATCACCAATTGTTAACTGCTCAGAACCAAAGCTCGGGAGGCAAAGCAAGTTAACCTGCAGAACACCAAAATCTATTTCTGCTCAGCCAAACGTCCCCTAATTTTCAGAGGGGGTACAGCAGAACCTTTAAGATGTAGCTATAACACACCAAGGAGATACGTTCATAGGGAGTCATATGGCTAAGGCAATAAAATTATCAAAATAAAAATAAATTAGGCAACTACTTGGTGTTAAAGATTTTCAGGGCAAGTAGCAAATTTAAAACTTTGGATTACGGAGTGAACACCTTAGTTTCTTTAATTCAGGGGAAAATGAAAAGGGAAAAAAAAAGGCATATAAGTTGTTAGAGAGATATGAGCCCTTGGATTATTTTATTATAATAGGAAATACAAATTGTGCAATGACTTCTACTGAAAAAACCCTCTGAACACACTTTTCATCTAGTTCCATTTTACTAAAACCTGCCCACATTCTCCTTCCAATGGATAGGTTCCCCTTCAGATTCTTTGATTATGCATTAGTTTGACCTGCTGAAGTTGAAAGACTAATAGAGGTATAAAGCTGGCAGCAGAGAAATGAGGTCCAAGTCTATTATTCTTAGTTATGTCCCTGTGAGAAACTCTAAGCTGACAAGTCTGTCACTACATTAAATATGTGCTTGCTGGGCACTGAGCTGCAGTAAAGGTTGTGTTTGCAATGTTTTGATGGCAGCCACCTCTTAGAGCCTCTTGGAGGGATAAGCAAGAAGGGAATGATGCCTTTTCCTGGTGTTATGAAAATGAAGCCAGACACAGTTAAAGGGGTTGGGGTCTTTACCTCAGTATTTTAATCAGGATCCTGTTGGATGCATCCACTTCACCCAGGGGACAGCGTGGCAAATGCACCCCCATCAATCACACACACCAGTTCTAGACTTTACACAGCACAGATCCAACAAGGGAGCCCAATGCTGGGGCTGGGCTGGGCTCAGCTCGAGTTTACAGAATCCTCCTGCTCAGAGACCTTGGGTTCCTGAGCCAGTGGGAATGTTTGGTGTCCCTGGCTCTGCAGCTCTGGGCTGTTCAGTCTCAGGCCTGCAGAACACTTACAGAACACTGAGCACTAAACTAAGTAAAAGGTTGCAAGTGTGCATGCTTCTGATACTTGTGGGTACAGAGAACTGTGTAAAAGGGATATAAAAGAAAAGACAAAAATCATTCCGGCATCAGGAAAGGAGCTAAACTGTCCTGCTCCTGCCAATGAGCCCAACAAAATCTAACAAAATCTGCCATGGGCTCTTCCCATCAAACATGGCAAGATCCAGATCACTCCCAGCATCACACTTTCTTAAGCAGCATGTGGGGGATAAGGGAGAATTTTTTTCCCTCAGTGTAAGGAAATCTCAGAGGCTGCATACAAGCTCAGCAGTCCTTCAAGTCCAGCCTTAGCCTGACATGGTCTGGCAAGGAGTGGTCACTCATGCTGGGAGAGCCAACCCTTCCCTGTTGCTGCACATGATCAGCAAGCCCTGGCAGCCTCATCACAGAGCCCATAAAAACTGACCAATTATTAGCAATGCTCACAGCAAAGGGCAGCAATTCTGGACTTGTGGTTGCAATGGCACTCAGGAAACAAAGAGGTTGTTAAAGATGACACTTCTAGAGGCTACACCAATCCATTGTTACAGAACAGCCAAACTGTGACTTTACAAAGAGAGAAATCAAAGTGGCTTTGGGGGATGAGCTGCAACAGAGAGACCTGGTCCATGTGGGTTATGGAGAGGGGAGCACAGGGAAAGCTGGTCTGGTGATGCAGAGGAACTGAAAGCAGACAAGACAGAAAACTGTTTGGGTGTTTTCCTTCTCATGAAAGGCTTCTCAACCCTTCTCAGAGAAGAGAACTGCTAACAACTGCACAGCTGGTGTTTCACCTAAATTGCATGAACATGGAAAATGAACAAACACATAAAAGTGACATTGAAGATGAAGCAAAAGTAGGTGAAAATTTCAGAGAAGAGACTCAAAAAACATAACAGAAACTATTACCTACATTTCTTCTGTCACAAAAAGCAAACAATTTACAATCCATAGAGTCAAAAGGTCTTGAAGACCTATTGTATTTTATTCCAGTTGTAGGCTGACCTCATTAGCATCAGGGGAGAATTAATAATGTGACTAATAACTGTCAAGACATGCTAGGCTCTCAGGGATTTTAGTGCACCAATTTAGATGCTTTGGCATTAATTAAGAAGTTTGCATTGCTTATTCCATGTGGAATCATCTAAATCCAAAATTACAGAGAGAAAAAAGTAGAATCTCCAGAATGTGCTCATGTAAATCCACACATACTAAATTTTTCAAGAATGTAAGATTTTAAATAGTACATGATGGTTACAGGTTCTTCTGCTAAAGATTTATATTTTATCATAGCTAATGTTTTCACAGTAATTTACTGGATGTTTAAATTTAAGAAGTGCCCTAGACATCATTAGATGACTGACAGAAAGATTCACAACTACATCTGTCAGACATGGTATCAGGGTTGACTAATCCTGCAAATGAGTTAAGTGCCACTGAATTAAAGCAATGTAGTTTCTCACAAGGAGGAAATCTAAAAAACATGTGCTAGGATTGAAATGATGAAGTCTTTGAGCACAGCACAGTCTTCATCCTCACCTCTCTACATATTTAAAGAGAGATTCACCTCATTTAACAAAAGTCAGAACACAATTTGCTTGAAAAACATTTCCAATAATTCCCAATTACATCAATGCTTGCAAGTAAGGGCAGCAAAGGGAATGTGTGACTGAGTTATCCACCACCATGTACATTTAAATTTCACTGAACAACACCTACACAGCACTGGAAGTAGCCAAAGTTTCAGCAAATACAGGCTCCTGCTCCACAGGAAAACATGTTATCCCAGGCAGTCACGTTTCCACAGCCCTTAGAATTGTTATTTGCCCACTGAAGTCCATGCCTCTTACTGTAATGCTTAAAAAAAAAGGCAGTGCACAGTAGAACAATCATTTAAAACCTGTTATTTATATGATCTGTCAAATTGATGATTTTAACACAAAAACTACCATTGACTTCAATGTGGCCAGCATTTTATTAGGCATTGTGCACTGCTATTCTGTTCTCCAGTAAGACATGTTCATTATGTATGTTGCTTCTATTGGGAATGAAACAGAAATGATGAACATTATACTTAAATCAAAGCAATCTGAAATAAAGCACATGTCTAAAAATATCTTAACCACCTACATGGCTGCCAAGAAGTAAAATATTAATATGGAGAACATAAATGCATGCAACTAAAATCAAACAATGCAAAGCAAACAGCCATGCAGAGATGAAGTGCCAGGGCAGAAAAGATTGAATTAATTTCAAATTAACCAAATTAATTTACAGGCAAGTGAAGAAGAGGTGTTTAAAGCATTGGCAATCATCTGTAGCTTTATTTACTGTATTTAGGCCATTTTGATGTCACAAAAAAAAGGGCACTACTTGTGAATCCCAGGTCTCCTACCCTCCTTCCCTTTGCAAGACTTGGTTTACCCAGAGGGCTTGGCAAAAACTCTCCTTTTAAAACCAGTTGAAAGTCGAGTATTTAAGAGTGGACTTTCATTGCCAAAATCACCACTGGGCCCAAAAATCTCTAAACCTCATCAAATTTTGATGAAGCTTTGTGAGGGAATAGTGTTCTCCACATGCACCATCTAATTCAGGCTTCCCTGGTGATACCTTGGTAACCAAAGAGAACTACAGCATGAATTTTAATTAAGTTGCATTTAAATGTTGATGGATATTCAGGGATTTCTACACTGGTTAGGGTCTTAATATCAGCAGCTAAAATAACTATTCTTTGAGAAACAGAAAACAAATGCTTTCAAATAGAAAAATATTTTAAAAATTGTTTGGGCCATTTTCAACGCAAAATGTATTATTTTCATTTTGGGGAAAGAAAAGCTCTTTTCTTCAATTTGTTGAATTTGGTTTTAAAATTATACTTCTTCCAGGGGACCATGAATCTGACCCTCTTCTTCCAAGTGCACCATGCATCAGAGAGGGATTTTGTTGCTGCTGTTTTAATTCAGCACATTCTGGATGTCAAATATTTAAAATTAGGTTGAACTGATCCAAAACAAAAATATTTCACTCTTATTTTCCCATGGATAATTTTATAAAAAAGCTTACTTGGAGAAACCCTAGAGAGAGCACAAGCCAAATCCAAAATCACCAGCCAGAACCGATGCAGAAACATCATCTGCTCTTTCATCCTTGTGCATTTCTCATTTCAACAAACTTAATTTACTTTCCACCGATGATGCCTTAAGTGAAAATTAATACTAGAGCTTTATGATTCAAGTGATTGGCCACCTTGCACTTTCTCAGTGGATTGATTAAGTGGATTGATTACAGAGAAAAATAAATGCTGCAGACAATGAGTGGTTTTTAGCTTGCAAAGTGAGTATCCTTTGGCACCATCTCACATTGCTTGCACACCAGGCATGCATTTAACTTGATAATTATCCCTTTCATGTAGTTCTAGAATAGAATATAGCTGGAAACTTTTTGCAGCATACATTGATCTGAAAATATCTCAGGCAAATGCAATTACAATATGTGAGTACCTTTTGATTCCAAAGGAACAGTGTTTTGAGGCCATTTTATAGCCAGTATAAATCAGTGCATCCCCCTTGAGAGGCCACCATCAGTGCAGTGCTGCCAACTCCAGCTACATGGATGGTACCAAGCACCAAGCCCCAGGTCTTGACAAGCATTCAGGGTCCAGATCTCTCAAAATGGGCTTTAGCAAAGCCATTCCAACTTTCAATGGAAGAAATCCAGTTTTCAGCAGTAAACACAGCTCTGTGACACAAATAATCTCCCTTAAGGCAATCACACCTCCCTTGCAGGTCATAGCCTCCCTTGCAGAAAAAGCCTCTTTCTGTCCCCTCTGGCCATATGAAATAACCCAGAGGAGAAACAGCCTTTAAGTTCTTTTTGCTGTTCCATCTTTTTGATTGAGTTGAAAGCCAGAGACTATGATCACAGAAAATTTTTACCTTTTATTAAATAGGAAGACCTGGACATCTCCTTTACAGAGGCTTCTCTCCCTCACTGGCAGTGCTCATGTTAAGCAGCAAAAGGTACAGAGGAATGTTCAATCATCTTATTTAGACTTTAACACATGAGCAGCCATGGCATATACCTTTAATAACAGCTACTGTTGGGAACAGGGAAGGACTGTTTGTAGAAGCCCATTATGTTTTCCAAGATTTGAAGCATTTTCTGCGTGTGAGTGATTCAGGACACCTTGCCAAGTACACTGAGAACCTTATAAGCCTGGCTGATATGATCAGAGAAAGCATCATCTCATTTTTAGCCTTTAATTAATGTCTTGAAAAAAAAACCAGATTGCACAGATTATAGAAATAAGCCCAGAAGCTGATCCTGCAGAGAATAACAGAAAAAATAGCCACGTCTGAAAGAGAATTTCATTCTTTTCCCAGTAACTTCTAATTCTTGCCAGTGAAACTTCATTGTCATGCGTGTCCTGAGTAATCATATTCTAAATGCTAAAATCAGCCCCTGAGCTGCCAGAAGCCACCTGACATCAACAGCCCAACGGAAAGCCACCAGTTTTGATTGCTAAGGCATCAGTCAGCCTCACATTTAAGCATTTGATCCATCCTTCCATCTTGGCAAAAGAGAAGCTTCATTCTGTCTCAGCAATTTCTTGAAGCAGATTGTGGCAGAAATTTATTTTATTTTATAAAACCTACTACTAAGAACTCAACTCCAAAGCAACACCAAAAAACCTAAAAGAAACCAACCAAGCCCAAATCTAATTAGTGATGTACTGAAGCAAGTTTATTCTGTTCTTTATTTTTTTATAAGAAATGCTTTTTTAGCATTACAATTAAAAATAGGTGCTAGCAATGATGCTCAGCACATAGAGTTTGCCCATAAAATACCTTGAACGTATCAGAGCAAAGTTTTATTGAAATTAAGTGTCTAGTGCATGTGCTCAATAACCTTTTGAAATGCAGTAGGAAATGCAGTGCAACTGTCTCAGGGTCTTTTGAAAATCATGCCATGGGAATCAGATCTCATAAAGCTGCCTGAAATCATCCCCTGACACCAGGCCAGTAAGAACCTGACTCTCCTATGCTTTGGCTTTAGGAACCCTGAGGATTCCCTGGGTTCATATTAAATGAGACACTGGGAGTGTTTTGATGTCTTCAGAGTGTTTCCAAGAAATCTTGCTCTTGGAAGTATCACATTCTTCTCCCCACCAGTTATATGTGGACTCCACTGGACTCAGGAAAAAAGTCAGCTGGGATTTCGGGCTGGGGAGTGGTGGGGTCACCAAGACCAAAGCAGTGTGTTTCAATAAAAGTCAGTGGAGTTTTGTGAGCTCTACAAAATCCAAAACTAAGCCCCAGTGATTTTTAGTGGAGGCACTGATGGTTTGTACTGGTAAATCAGTGCAACCAGGCTTGTGGCTGCCAGAACAGTTGGTCATTTTTGTGGCGTGCAGGGAGGCCAAAGCATACTCAGAAATTCATGGTAATGAAGGAAAAACAGACTTTCTATAAAAAGAAGATCCTTCTTGCTGTTGCTACACTTGCTGTACGTTTTGCAGTGAGAAATTTATTGCCTCTACTATTTCTTATTCCTTTCGTGGCTGTAAAGATTATTCAATGATGTTTTTGTTCCTCTAGCAAACAATGGCAAATGCAGCTCAGAACAGGAGGGAAACACTTCCCTGCTTCATTGCTTATGTGATGAATATTCCAAAAATATGCTCCTATTCTCAGCAAGGCAGAGGGAGCTGTTATGGAATTGGCTGGAGAGAAGTTATCAAAAGTTATCAGAGAGAGAGAGAGAGAGAGAGAGACTCTGTGTTCAGAGATGCTGACAAAGTGGTCAGAGAAGGCAGGTAAGACCATCTGATGTTCACATCTGAATGAGAAATGGTAGGCAACAGAAAACTGTGACTAACCCTGAGGTAAATCCAAGAAGTCTTCCCTCATTCCCTACATAGGGCCTTCCCTAAATACAGTTTGAGTGAGAGCTGGCAAGGACCTTGGGAGATCAGGCTGCTCCATAAGGACTCAGCACAAAGAAGGAAAGAGAGGAGGTTTGGGGAAGCCCAGCAATGAAGCACTGCTCATGTTGATGTCTGTTTGCACGTGTTACATCTGTGCAATTCTACAGAGCTCAAAATCTTTTAAATTGCTATCTATTAGTAAGAATTGCTGATTGATTCTCATTCTACATGTATCAATGCTTTGTGAAAATGTTACCTGCTCACACAGCCACCTGCAGTTTTCCTACCCTGTTTGTCTTGCTCTTTCCCCCTCCCTAGGTTTCTTGAAACAACCTTTCAGCTTCAGGCAGAGTTCAGCAATTTTTTACTCCTGGCCCAAGTCCTTTTGATGGGATCTCTTGATTTTTCTAACTATTGATAATCAAAGACAAACCCACTTATAGATGATCAGCTCCCTGCTGCTTTAAGTGGGATAATGCTGCTACACTGACCTTCACCAGCAGTCAAGGAAAAAATACCACAATAAAAAACTAGTATCAGAGAGACCTCAGCTTATGTTTCTGTTTGTGGTACAACAAATCTCAATTTGCTTAGTTTTTTCTTTAAATTACTTTGCTACGTCCATCCCTAACAGCTGCTTTCCCCCCTTTTTATTAGACATATCTCAGATGTAACTTGACTTCTCTTTCTCACTCAGATGCTGTTATCTTGGAGAAGTCAGCCCTGAAAATTGCTGGGTTTAAATGTACCTTATGATTTGAAAGCAAACCATGGTGTACATTAGGCCCCAGCTTTTTAATTATCAGTTCATAATGAAGGGCTCTCTTTTCAGTGAAAAAAATAATTTCCTGAGAGTTTCCTAGGTTCCCTGCAAGATTTCAAAGGCTTGGAAGAAAATATAGATCATTTGACAATGAGTCTCTCTGCATTCACAGTAGAATGGAAAATTCCAGCTTTGCCATAACCCCCTGATTCCAGAAAAGCAAGCAGCTGTACTGCAGCAAGCCAGGAGGCAATGCTGGGAGAGCAGTCCACCCACACTGAGCAGGAACATGTCTTTCCATGTATATAAAGAGCTTTAAAACCAGAAATTAATGATTCAAGAGTAAAGAAAAATATGGATGGAGGTGCACTCCATCTGAAAAGTCAAAGTTCAGCAGTTTTAATAGAAAACACAAAGTTTTCGTCTTTAGAAAGATCTTTCTCTTCCCTGACCTTGCATTCCATTTAAGTGCTAACCTCCATTAAACTATTCAAGCAAGAAAACCAGAAAGTCAAAATCATAAAAAAGAAATTAAACTGAGGAACCAAGGCCAAGGTTTTACACTTGAAAATGCTCAAGGGCCAAACCTACCACCTTTGAGAGACTTTCTAATTGCTCCCAATTTTCCAAGCAAGATGTACAGACACTGCCAGAGTATGTAGGCTTCAATACAATCGAGAAGCTTTTTATTTCCTAAAAATAAACAATAGAACTTCAGAGAAACTGCCCCAAAGTGCAGACAAGTAAAACACCAAGAACTGGTACAGGAATTGTACAACAATGCACGTACAATTGCTATACCAGGCTGAAATGGGTTAATAACTCACTCCTTAAGAGACATTACATTTTTATATCTAATCTGATCTCTTCTTCAAAGGAATTTCAAATCCTCATGCCCAAATTACTACCTGCTGGGAAAAAGGCCCCAGTGGCCCTGAGAGTAAGCAGATGCTGCCAGAGCAGAACTCCTGGGACTCAGGGAGGCTCCTGCAGCCTTGCAGGGAGAGTCAAAGCACAGGTGAACCAAGCCCTGTGACACTTGTTCTGCTGTGCTTGGGCAAGGGAGGTGATGGCAGGTGATGGTTTTAGCAGCAGGTGATGCTTTTGGCAGCAGGTGATGGTTTTGGCAGCAGGAGAAGGAGTCAACCTTGTCCACCAGCCCCCTCAGACACAGTTCTGTGATAGCCTAGGACATCAGACCTCATGTGGTAAGTCCTATTTTTTAATTTCCGTATTAAAGCCTGGAGGTCTTATCTCCTTCATGATCTTTCAGATGGGATTTCTGCTGCTCCTTTAATGACTGTCTTACCAACCACCCATTTGCTTCTGCATTTTGTGTTGGCCAGCTAATTTTCTCTTTTCCCCTCTCAGCCTGATCATGGCTACACTGCAGAACCCCTCCCCTGGAAAAAGTCACTCCTGCACAAATCTTTTCATATCCTCATTTCAAAGTCAGTCTCCTCACAAGCCTTCCATCACTGCCATTAAAGGTTTGCTGCCCCCATGTCCAGACAGCTTTTCTTTCCAATTTAAATCCCAATATCTCTTAACTCTCAGATTTCCCTCCAGCTCCATTATTTCTGGATTTCTACCATCATGTCTGTGCATTGTCCTTCTTTGTGCCAGTTTCCATTAATTTCCACAATACTCACTATTGCCACTGTGAAACCAATATATTTCTGCTGAACTTGACAAATATTTATCCATCAAACAGAAAATATTTTGGAATTAAGAGAAAACACTAATTACAGCAGAATCTAGTTGTGGTTTCTGGGCATGATCCTAGATGCACTGTTAACAACAGAACTGTTATATGAGGTATTGTGCAGACTTTTTGCATGTTTATTTGAAACATTTTTAGAAACAGAAAATTCCCTCACACTTTGTCCACTCCTGCTGCTGGAAAGGGAGTATTGAGCATGTGCTTTGCCCACATCACATGCTAGAACACACACAGAGCACGATTCCTGCAAAGAAAAAGGCTGCCTTTTACAAATTTCTTTATTTCTAACAATTTATGGGAACATCCTACCGAGTTATTTCACTTGGGAGAGAATTCTGCAGTCAGGGAGCAGGGTTTAATTAGCTGCTACCAAGCTATTAAACCAGTTCATAAGGAGTGAGACCGGCTAATCTGCATTCTGTGGTCAGCTGTTTCCCAAATTGCTTCTCCAAAGTCTCCTATACACCTTCTATACTCACTTATTCTCTACCAAATGTGCTTTGCTACTTGCAACACAAATAGGTTTTCATCCTGTGTGTTATTATTTTCCAAACTGCCCATACATAAAAATAACTGTCTTTCTCATTTTGGAGCTGTTCTATCCAAGTGGCTGACATTTTTTCCAAAATCTCCACCTCACCTTGTCCCTCTTTTCATTTAATTGCAATTGCAAACCAAACCACATTGCTCAGCTGAAGCAGCCTGGGCTTCCCTCAGGCAGGGACCTGGAGATAGGAGTGCTTGTGTCAATGCAGGGCTGGAGAGAGACAAAGAGTTAAGAAATGCAAAAACTCTCCAGTCCAAAGGTCTGAATCCTGAGGTAGATTTGAGGAACAATCAATTTGCACAGCACGTGCTGAGAATTCACAATCTGCCCTGCATGTGCTGTGAAGCACTGGATCAAAACACCAGTTATAAAGGAATTAAACTGTTCCTGGAGGTTTCAAAGGCTCATCCATGCCTTGCCTCACCCCACAGCTCCACAGCCCTCCAAGTGATGGGGGCATTCTGCATCTTAATAGGAAGACTCAGAGCCAATTCACAGGTTAATGATTTCTGTCCTAAATCCAATATTTAGGATATTGGATATTGCAGCTTATTTAATGTGACACAGGACTGTCATTCCTCCCCAAAAAGCCTTGTCACGTCTCCATTCCTTGCACAGTCCCATTTTCAGCCTGCTCCTTTCAATGGGAAATGCACCATCACTGAGATCAGGAGTCCAGCTGTACTGCTGTTCTATTTCCTATTGAAAATTTTGTAGCAGAGGAACCAGAATAATAAGAAAATCCACATCTTACATAAAAGGTCAGCATGAACTTACGTAGTTTGATGCAAGATCTGGATGCAGATAATCAATTCCTGCAATAAGACAATGACAGAACAGAAACCAAAGGTTAAGAGTTTCAAAAGAGATTTTCTAATGATCACAGGACAAGATTCCTTTACAACTAGAGGAAAATAATCATGGTGAATAATGCAACTGATGGAAGTGAGATTCTAGTTTATAAATGTGGACTTTTCAATCCTTTATGTCAAAATCCAGATGCCAATTGAAAAAGTGAGCTGAATAACAAAGTTTACTGTTTTGTAGACCAGATCATATTTACTTACAAGGATTTGTTTAAATCACAATTTATCTTTGTATGAGTTTCGTCATCTCAAAGCATACTAACAAGATTGGTAAGCACTGGATCAGTACAGGATAGAAAAATGAGTATTTTTAACCCCTGTAAACTAAGTAGAAAACTACCTAGAGTAGACTTGGGGTGATCACTAAAGCAAACATTTCACATTATAAGCATGAGAGAAAACTTTTCATATTGGATTAACACCATTTTAGCAAATATCTGTGTGTAGGCTCCACATTTTGCTAAAGATTGTAACAGAGCACTGGTGTGTAACAGGCTTGTTCTATTACATTGCATTTTCTAAACATGGCAAATGTACAAATCCCAGTGGACAGTGTAAAACAGGCAGATCTACACACAGCTGGGATAAGATAACTTATTAAATAGCCAGTTAAAATATACAAAGAAATGGCCACCAATCTCATGCTGTATTTTCATCATCACCACTCTGTCCTGTTTTCCAGCCACCTCACCATTACATGCTCTGTTTTATTTGCAAGGAGAATGCCTTATTATCATAGTTATTCCCATGAAAAGGTTAATTCTCATGTTGTAGGGTCCTTAGCACTAGATTTGCATTGGAGACCCTTGTTACTAATCTAAATGCTGGATGGACAATAAAAATCTCTACAAAGAATCCTGTTACTCAGGGCCTCTTTTTTAGAGTTACTAGAAACAAATTATAAAGCAATTTACTCCCTTCCCTAAAAGCTCTAATGGACTACAAGTTTTATTGACCAGAGCTCAAATCGTTCGCCATCATTGCCATCACAGTCATGCCCTGCTAATCTGAAAGCCAAGTCCTGCCTCGATGAGATCAGTGAAACTGTGACACAAGAGATCATCTCCCAGATGAGACTGATCTTTCATCAATACACAGATCAGGTTGCTCAAGCCCTTCTCCAACCTTGAACACTGCCACAGCCTCCCCTGGCAACCTGTTGCAGTATTTCACCACTCTCATAGCAATGAATTCCTTCCTAATATCAAGATGTCTGGGTTTACTTTCTTACTTCCATAAAAACCTTGCCATAGGAGTAAGCAGGTGAGGAACAGAAATAAGTGAGGACAGGTTGACCCTAGAAAACATATGTGGATACAGACATTTTATTTATTTTTAGTATTATTCAGCCCCATTAAAGGAAAATATTCAAAATTTATGTCAGAGAAGAGTGCTGACAGACTGCCTGGAATTCCTGTACTTCAGTAAGAACCCATAAGCAGAAGAGCTGTAACTTCAACTGCACTTTTTATCTTCATCTTTCTTGAACTTAGTCTGAACCTAGCAATATATCTAATATGCAGATCTTTACTGACATTCAGCATGAAAGTGTTTAATTATTTCAGCTATCGAGTATGACTTAGAAAATAATAAAATCAAAAAACATTTTCTTAAATAATTTTTGCAGAGTAATTACATCCTCCAGCCAGTGTCTGTAGAAACCAAGGGGAGTTTTTCCCTTAGGCTTAATGGCCATCACTGTGTGCCCTGGAAGACATCTGAGTGATAAATGCAAACTACTTCTAATGCTTGGATACCCATGCTTCAGTGCCTCTATCTTTCTATCATATTTTCTCTGAAGATCTCAAAGTATTTATGGAGGCTGGTAGCCTCACCAGTACAAGCAAATGATTATTTCTTTTTAATCTTTTTTTTTTACTTCAATTACATGAAAAAACATCTACTTAAAAGTATTAAATTAGCACTCAGTGTTCACTTACCATCATCCATAATTCCTATGGTTACTCCCTTCCCTGTGTATCCCAGCTCCCATGCTTCAGCTACATTAAGGTCAAGTCCAGGAGTCCCATCTGCTTGACCAGTGTTAATCTAATACATCAGTGAAAAAGAAAAACAGCTTTTTTTACTTGACTGACATATTTCCACAGCCACTGGTTTTTCCTTTATGTCTCTGCATGAATCTTTGACACAGAAAACATATTCCACATGTTTTGGAGTATACATCTGTCCATAATCTTATCTTGCAATAATGCAGCTGTAAAAGAAAAAGGAAAAAACCTGAAAAAAACCAACACTTTTGGTTTATGAGATTTGATTAAACACTTTTGGACCCCAAAAAAGGACTGTTCTACTTAACACATCAGGCCAGTGGGTCCATCCAGGAAAAAAGTTAGAACAATTGATTTCAGAGGACGTTTTTATGAGCAGGAAATACTTTCTTCTTGAAAGCAAGGATCTACTGTATAGCTCCCTAAATTTTTGTAATGTTTATCATGGCAACATTATGATTAAGTACCAGAAAATAAGTGAATTAATCCTCACTTTAGTTTATCAACTCATCAAGGATAAAATCCCATCCATGCTAAAGTGGCCTCATTTGTTTGAAAACTCTTGCCTTAGGAAAAAAAAAAACTGCAGCCATACTGGATGGATTCATGAAACATAAGGAATTGATCAGGAGAAAGAAACATTACTCTTTAGCAAAAATACCCATCTTAAGTAAACTCAGGCAGTACTGCATTTACTGAGTATTTCATCATAAATATGTTACAACAATAAAACGGATCAGAATTGCTTTATCGACTTTTTAAATTTAAAAAATAATTTCACTTCAAAGTAAAAATATTTTTTAAATGACTAAAGATTTCTCCATATAAAAATATGACACAGAAAAACTGAAACAATTTAGCAAAACATGAATTTCCTTTGACATTAGCTTAAGCCAAAATTCATCTGGTTTCAGCTCTTCTGGTTTTGACAAAAGAAATTATATTAAAATTTTCATAAGCAAAGTGAAGCCTCAACTTTTGCTAGCAAATAACATAACAATATTTTGTCTGGCAACAGCTCAAAGACATGATTGATTTGCAGTTCCAGGGGTCACATCAGCACACCAGCAATGCCCTCAGGACATAAATACAGTCCTTTTTCAAGCCTTCTAAGGATCTTTTCATTGGCTGAAATGAAATTTATCTCTTAAAATGTGCTGGATCTTCCCAATATAAAAAGTGTACAATTAAAAGCAACACAACAGAGCCTTGGATCCATTCCCAAGTCCTGCATTTGGAAAGAATTGTTGGGAAACACTGCAACCAGACAGAATGGTTTGAATGACAATTATTTAGTTACGATTACTGTGATTTTCTTTCAAAACTTACCAGGTACCACTGCTTTGTAAACAAAGGATCATTCATGTTGATATCAATGTCATTGATGTCTCTGTATCCTCGCTTCCTTCTGATGAAGCCCTCCTGTTGCACAGCTTTCCTCAC
Source organism: Petroica traversi (assembly GCA_025920805.1). Classification (NCBI taxonomy): domain Eukaryota; kingdom Metazoa; phylum Chordata; class Aves; order Passeriformes; family Petroicidae; genus Petroica; species Petroica traversi. Next base: position 2,819,970 of record JAHLSL010000058.1, read on the forward strand.
CTGGAAGGGTTAATTTTTACATCTTTAGCTCAGCATTATTGACACATACAAAAAGCTTTCTTTAGATTTGTTTTCATGAGAGATAAGGGTTATGAAAACACACTAGTTGTGTTTGTGACATTCATTTGCAACTTCTAAACCAGGGACTGATTCCAGCCAGAATTTACAAAGAGGTACAAAGCTCCAGGACTATTGCAACAGCTGAGGGAAAGGGACTCCCCCAGAGTGTCCTATCTGAAGAAAAGCTCTGCTTGAACATGTTTTAGACGCCAAAATATTAGCATAAGAGTGAGCCCCTCTCCAGACATCATTATTATCAGGAGTCTTCTTGCCACAGTTTTATTTTTCATTGCCACCAGAATAGAAGCTAAAATTATTTAACTAATTCCAAACACGTCACAGCTCCAATCTGTAGACATTCGATAAAATGAAGATGCAGGTCTCAACTGCATTCCTGCTTTTCCAGATTTTTCTCCAGGGCATGATCAGATTATAGCCTATCCTGCCTGAGAGGGATCAAACTGGTTATTTATGCCTCAAAATAGATATACATGAGGGGAAGGATTCCCATAGAGGCTGCACACACACAAGCCCCACTTGCAGGCAGCGCAGAGCCTTGGATGCCTGAGAAAAAATGCCCAGGAAATCGGGCTCTGGGAGGAACTTCAACAGATAAAAGCAATTAAAAGCTTTACCATAAAAGCTGGTGACACAACCATGGGCCATTTTTATTTCCCCTCTGGGTTTCTTGCAGGGGAGTGGGTGTTGGGGAAGATGAAATCGGAAAGCCTTATAGATATGATTGCCTTGCAAAAGATGCTGGAAATATGGAAAGTATAATTGAAATTGAGATGAAGACAAGGTTTGAGTTAAAGAGTAACTAAGAAACAATGGCAGAGCTGGCTGAAGGGAATCCTCCTTCTGGATAGAACAATGCCCTCTGCCCAGGCAGGTCCAAAGGGCAGAGCAAACCCTGCCTGCCTGGTAGAGATTCCCAAAAGCAGTTTTTTTAAGGTTTAAAATATAACCCCATATGGTAATGTAATGATTCTTATAGGTTACATGCAAATGTTGTAGAGTTTGTAACTTGTCTCAGATTGGTTAAAGAGAATTAGAATATTCAACAGAGAAGATGATTTATTGCATTGTAAACAGCAAATCAGCCTCTTTTTGCTCTCTCTTTTTGCCTCTTTCTCTCTCTGTCTCTGGCTGCTCTGAGCTGTGTCTTGCAGCCCAGCAGCCTCTCACACCCACGCTCTTTCACAATAAACTCCCATGCTCTAAACCCATCTTTAGAGATCTCTCACTTCTATTTTACCCCTATAACCAAATCCCACAGAGTTAAATCCTACAAGTGGGGGCTCTCATGGAGGGTCAGCTTGGCCCCCTCCTTCTTTCCTTCACCTTTTTCATCCCCGTCCACACCTGTCCTGCCTCGCTTTTCATCACTGCAACAACCAAGTGCTGCTCCGTGCTGTCCCTGCCAGGGCAGACTCTGCCCACAGCCAGCCCACAGCTGCTCCAGGAGATTTTCCTACACTGATGGAAAGACACACAGCCACTGCTGTTTGGGAATCACACCCATCCCACCAAGGGAGCCACAGAGCCATCGCAGCTTGCGGCACGCATGCCCCTCCTGCCCAGCTGACAGAGTGATTCTTGCAGCTGATGCTGATGCCAGAATGATTTTTGTCTTTTCTTTTATATCCCTTTTACACAGTTCTCTGTATCCACAAGTATTAGCAGTCTGCACACTTGCAACCTTTTACTTAGTTTAGTGCTCAGTGTTCTGTAAGTGTTCTGCAGGGCTGAGCCTGAACAGCCCAGAGCTGCAGAGCCAGGGACACCAAACATTCCCACTGGCTCAGGAACCCAAGGTCTCCTGGCAGGACAGATTCTGTAAACTCGGGGTTAGCCCAGCCCAGCCCCAGCATTGGGCTCCCTTGTTGGATCTGTGCTGTGTAAAGTCTAGAACTGGTGTGTGTGATTGATGGGGGTGCATTTGCCACGCTGTCACCTGGGTGAAGTGGATGCATCCAACAGGATCCTGATTAAAATACTGAGGTAAAGACCCCAACCCCTCTCACCGTGTCTGGCTTCATTTTCCTAACACCAGGAAAAGGCATCAATGCTGTCCCTGTTTTCTCTTTCTTTGTCTCTCTTTTTCCCCTCTCTGCTTTCTTTTGTATCCCCTTTTGGTAGGAATGCTTACCCTTCTTTATCAATAAACAGTTCTCAGATACAATATTGCTGTCTTTGCACTTTATTTTCATCCAAGAAATCTGTGAAAAAGAATCCCCCCTGACTGCCCTTTTTACATCTGGACAGAACACGACCAAAGAAAATTTCTGGGAGGAAAAAATCTGCTGTTGCAAGCTTTCATGATACTTCTGAGGCCCTCAAAAATTTCTTGTAAAGTGATCTACTTTCATGGTTATCCTTGCAATAAACAAGTGACAAATAAATAAACTGGCAAGAAAAATTATATGGCAAAAAAGCCACTAAACTGACTACACTGGCTGAAGTACAGGATATGAAAATACAGGCTGTAAAACACAAGTCATCACAGCTTTTTAGAAATACTTTTCTTGGTGCACTGCAAATCCACAAGACATTTAAGGAAGCACTGCAGAAGATAAGAAAAGCTAAACATGCAAATATCTTTGGAGCTAGGAACTTCAAATGTCAGACCTTAATCACCTTATTTGTACCCATGTAAAAGAGTATTCCTAAGGGAGACCCTCACTGGTTGTAATTAGTTGTAACATGTACTAACATATCCACATGCCTTGCAAAAATGCTGTCAGCCTTGGCATACTTATTTTGTACTCTTCAGCCTAACACCTGGAAACAAGATAGCAGGAAGAGTACCAACATTTAATTGTAAAAAATAAAGGGAAATAAAAAAACCTAGCCTTGATCAAAGAGGAATGCTTAAAACCATTAATACAAGCTTAGGTGCAGCAAGAAGGCAGTAAGACCCCTAACATTTACTAAGGTGTGTTCATGAAAAAAACCCAGAGTTATTAAATAAATCTAATAACTCAGAAAACCACTTCTACATGTGTGACTTTGGCATTTCAGATTAAAAATGCATATATATGAGTTACTCTGCTGTGTCATAGCAACTTTATATATATAGTGTCAGTCCAATCAACACAGGAGAAATTCATCCAAAGGTTCAATCAGATCTTAGGACAGTTGAATCATTCTTGGAGGTGTCTTTCTGTCTCAGTTAATTAAAGCATGAGCATAAAAGACAGTGCTCAGTGAGGTGTCTAAGTCAGAGATGAAATTGGAATCTAACCAACGGGGGCTAAAAGCTGTTTTCCTCACAGCTATATTGTTTCATTATAATCCTGAAAACCTATGGGGCACAGCAAGGCCTGAAAAGGCAGTGTCAAAGGTTTCTAACAATATACTTGTAAGAATTTTAATTCCTTAACTAAAGGCACCAAATGGTGAAATACTGAATTCATGCTTTCTTTTATATTTGTGTTTCCAGTACTCATGTAAGTTCACTAAAAGTGGAATGGATTGAAAGTAAAGAAAAAACCTAAAATGAAATAATAGAATAACAAAGAGGACAGTGACTAAACAGGACCCATACAAGGTTTCCTTTCTGGCACCAGGTCACTGTACACAGAAAGAAAGGTGTAAGCACAGCGTTTGACGTCTCTAAGATGAAGCTCAGGGGTGCCATGGAGACAGAGCAATCACCTGTCACTCTTCCTCCCCCTCTCCCCAGTCTCACCCCTGCCTCTCTGCTTGCCATGCAAACCCCAAGCTGTCACCAGAGAACATAATTAGGGACAGAAACCTCATCCAGAGGGATGCCAGAGAAAAAGATTTCAGGTGTTTGTGCCCCCATGGAAGCTTGCTGGCTCTGCAGGACCTGCCTGCATCAAGACACTGAATTAGGATTAAGTACAAAGAATTTTACTAATTAAAAAGCAATGCTCTGCAGCCCTGGCTTGTCTTTTAAGACAGTGGGGAGGAAGAGGGGAAGCAATTTGCAGAAACAGCACAGGCTCTCTTCCCTCTTCAGTATCACCTCATTTTACTGATTTGTTGCATCTTCACAACACAAAATAATGTATTTTTTGTATAACATTATAATTTCTGAGACAAGGAAATACACCCCTCAAAGAGGCATAATCTTCACTGAACTAAAACCACTCTGTTTTCTGAATGTTTCTCTTGGAGAAATGGCACTCAGGATGTCACCATTCACAGGCAGAACAGTCTCAGAAATTCTGCAACATCTTTTTCACCACAAAAACAAAGGGGGTTTCCTCATATTTGCAAATGAAAATAAGTCATACAATTGAATCTGGAAAAGATTAGGCATTTTTTTCAAAAAAAGAGCTGAAAGTTTTAGAAAAGGTCTTAATTGCCTGAGTTACATGAGCTACAAATTGCCTTAGTCCTTGTAGTGTGACCTTAATCAGCACAAGGTAAGAACTTGCCTTTCTCCTCACAAAGATGTATTTAGAAGGCAATGAACCCAAGAACAGGTAACATCCATATACTCCAAAAAAAAGAGAACAAACTTGGAAAATGATAATGCAAATCCAGTGATCTGGGTGGATCATGATGGGCTGCAGACAGCTGACTCAGCGAAATCCTTGTCTTCTTGCCAACTGAGTGCCTACATTAGAAAAATATCTCTTTTTTCCAAGAAGGAATTTTCTGCTTTCATATCTAGTCTAATCAGAAGAGGGACTGCATCTGATTCTGCTTCTATTTCATGGTTTTCTTCTGAAAGAAGAGTAGGCCTCCCCTGGACATCAGTAATACAAAGGCATTAAATATCACAGCACAGTTTCAAACACGCATGAAAGAGAGAACATGTCTGCATGTCCAACCTAGAAAGTACCAGAAAACATTCTCATCTTGTAACATCCATAATCCCATCTGCCTGTGTGACATTCAGACCTGGAACCCAGCCCTCAATCCCACACACAATGCAACCTCATACCAGCTTTTAAATCCTTGTTGCTCTGACTGAAGCAGAAAAAGCAGCATTTGTAGGACTCAGGCTTTTGATAATAGTCACTAAATGATTCAAGCCTGTCAAGTAGGATATTTATTAGAACCTAGTGAAACAACAAGATTTTCTTTCAAAAACAGCATGGATTTTACCATATCAAAATAAGGTTTATTCATCTAAGGCTTATTCATAACAGCCTTTTGTTTATTTCATGCTTAATTAATTTATTCCTTTTTCATTAGGATACAAGATTAAGTACAGATCAGAATCTGAGCATCTACTTTATTAGCATAGGACTAAATAATGAAAAAGCTACTAGCTGTGTTGCAAGCAGAATGAAGGTCATGTATCCAAGGTAGCCCATGGATGCCAAGATCTTTACAAGGAAAAAAAGGTTTCAAGTATTTATTTTTACTACACCTGTGCTTATGCATGGTGCATAAAGTCACTTGGATGATAATAAACCAGCAGGATACCGATGCAAAACCAATTAACAAAATAATCAATTGACTGCAGTACTGCTCTGAAGGGCCAGAAACTGCAGCACTCTACTGTGCTCTCTGCTCCCATGAATGCCAAGACAATCAGCTCCTCATTTTAAAGAAACAATTTTAATTGCACTGATGAGATCCTGCAGTTAAATGACTCTGTTATATTAAGCATAAATTACAGATTTACTAAATTATATCAGTGGGGGTACAAAAGTGGAACAGTGCCCACAACTTGAACCTCAAATACCAAGAACTTCAAAACAGGAGAATTTGGAACAAATTCCAGAGGAACAAGGCTGACCCAACTGATGACATCAAATAGACATGTTGGGGGATTTAAAACAAACAAACCAACAAACACATAGCAGTGAGTTATCAATCAAAGGTAGTAATGATTCTTTTTCCTCTAAAGTCTCAGGGTCTATACAGGTCTGTTCCTGAAGGTGAAGTAAGAAGTGGAAACTGAAAGCCTGTATTCTTGAAGAAGTCAGGCTGGTGGTTGGACTTAGGCCCTATAAACTGTATTGAAGATCAACATCCCTTGAAGGTGGTTTGGAACAGTGTGTCCACATTCACAAAACAAACCACCTTCAGATAGTGGGAAGCTGTACTGGCTGTTGGCAGCATTAATTTCTGATAGCCAAAGAAACATGGTGGCAACAAAAGAGACTTCTAGAGAAGTTCAGCTGAGCCAGTGATCTGCACACCCAACCTTTTAGAAAGTAATGAGAATGGGACAGCATGTACATACAGGAGATTTTTAGGGTTATTATCCATAAATGACATCCCTCTGCTGCTAAAGCAAATACAGAGATACTGAATGTATATTTTTCACCTGATTTCTAAGTTTATTTAGACAAAGACATTTAATTTTACTATCCACTCCATCTCTGTATCATGAGAGGTGTATATAGTAGAGAAATACAATATCAGAGAGTAGCCATCTCACATTCTACATTTTTTAAAGCCACAAACTAACTGAGTTTTGTGTGACTCTCCACTATAAAATAAAAGGAATAACACTGAAGCCCCACACTAGCAAAATCTAAGTACAGATCTACTTGAACTGACACAAGTCAAATGAACCAAGCCAAACTGAATCACTTTTAAATAGCAATGGGGCACAGCTCCTTTCTAAATGAAGCAATAACCAGGGGTGGAGAGGATGGTAAATGCAATTCAGACACTGTATTGGGTTTGAATGGCCTGGCTTTGGTAGCACTGGGGCTGCAGA
>JAHLSL010000058.1:2826697-2843860 GCA_025920805.1 Petroica traversi
ATCCATGGGGATGCAGAGATCCTCCTGCAGCCCATGGAGAGAAGAGCCCACGCCAGAGCAGCCCTAGAAGGACTGTGCCCCATGGAAGGGTTACCCACATTGCAGCAGTTTTGGGAGGACTGCAGCCCATGGGATGGGCTCACACTGCAGCAATTTGCAAGGAACTGTGCCCCTTAAATGAAGTGTTCCAAGGCCAAAAAAGCCTAATGGCTGACCTTTTGGTCTGAGTTATTTCTGCTAAAGCAATAAACAAATAAAAGCACTTGAAAATGCAATTTCACATCAACAATGCTGGAAATGTTGCTCCTGTGTTTAGCTTATTAAGAATTCCAGCTTAAAGATGTAAAAACAATAAAGGGAATCTCTCCCCTCCTTGCAATTCATCTGGCACCAAAGGTACATAAGCTAAAACAGCAAAACAGAAGTGCACCTGGAAATCACAGAAATTTGCAACTGATGCAAAAGAGTCAAAGCAAATCTCCTCTAGAAGGTTCTGCATACCTCAGATAATGTAATTTAAATAACAAAACAGTCTACATTTGAAGCAGTTCAGTTCACTGCAGAATCTGCCACCTTGACAGCAAGGATCTTTGCCAGGACAGTACTGTCAGCAAAAGCCACGGTGCCCCATGCACCTGCACTGGAACAGTTCAATAGGACAACAAACTATATGACAACACTACATGTACCTTCACCCACCTCCAGGACTGCTTCAGGCTTCAGCAATATGAATCTATAACATAATGTCAAAACCACTGTATTTGAGATGGTTCTTCAAAACAAAGATTAGCTCCTGCTGGATTTCTAGGAATTTAATAATGTTCCATTCCCAACCCCCCCTTGACTGCACTGATGTTTATCACTTAACTGTTATAATGTTTTTAGCATAGCTCCAAATTATTTTGGTTCAAACATACAGAAAATTTTACACAACAAAGCATTTTTGAGCATTTTAAAAGACATGCAGATCATGGAAATTATGCAGTAACTTGTTTGCATAGTGCTGTGTCATCTGTCTCAGGCTCCTGAAAAACTCACATGGATCCTCAAGGGACTTACTTGATTAAACAACATTAATTAATTGAGTGAGCATCTGTGCTGTTTTTCAGCTAATAACTAAAATTAACTAAGCATTGTAACCTCCTTAAAAGTGAAAAGTATACAGAATAAATGCAGCCCACTTTCTCACATCTGGGTGAGGCCAAGCAACTTTTTGCAACAGTCTCAGTCATTTAAACACGGTTTTATTCCCTGAAATCAAAGGAAGGAACCATTGGTATGGAACAAGGAGTACAAGGATGAGGTGGAGATCTTTAGGAAAAATGAGATTTTACTGCATGTGACAGAAGCCAACTGGGAGTATAGAAACTGCAAATATCAGATTAATACAAAAGGGAACATCTCTGAAGGAGAAAGTAGATTCACTTAAGCTGTTCTTAATAGCAGTGCAGACACTTAGTCTCGAGGTATCAACGCAAGAGTCAGTCTGGGATTGGTACAGAGTACTCAGACATGTAATATGAGGCTGCAGTGAGAATATCACAGGTATTTGTGAAATTTTCAGAGGCTTACAGAAGTATTTATTTCCAAAGAGCATATGGAATGACTCTGCACAGTGACTGTACTCAGCCACTGTACTTTTCAGTGTTCTGACTTTATTGGGTGCTTTTTCTCCGAAATTTTCTCATCCATTTTCTCATAAATGACTTTACACAATTGGGTGGTTAAGAGACAGGAAACACAGGACATCTGCTTTAGTATCCACTAATTGCAGATTTTCTCCAGTGATTTACTCTCTGATCCCTGCTTAATAAACAAAACAATGGAAGCCTGAGAAGCCTCTGACTTGTAACCCCTCACCTGTATCTGGTTTCTCTTTAGAGAAGGAGACCAGGAAGAGGCACCCTAGAGCACCCATCTGTCAGATTCTTGGGACAGAGTAATGGGGTAGGCAGCACCTCAAACGTGTGGCTCCTTCACAAGGCTCTCAATCACAGAAGTGACCAGCCCTGGGTGTCCTCATTGGACCTGGAATAATTTGAAATTTCTGCAGAAGCAGGAAAATTAAGATGGGAATTCATCAGCTCCTGCTTGCTCTGGTGTCAAAACAATAATTATGATCTTATTAAACTTATTTTCCTCATCTTCCTACTCAAGTGTTTCATTGCCACGGGTATCCCAATAACACAAATCTGGCAATCACATTCTGTCTGGAATAAAATTTTTCCCCCTCTTCACAGTGCAGAGAATTGAAATCTTACCGAAGGATTAAAACATAATCTATTTTCTGTCATGATATCATTCCTCAGGCTGACCTACTTTCTTTGGGGAGTAAATATACTTTTTGAGCTACCTGACCCAACTTCAGTCCAGTATTAAAAACTCTGCATATAAGGAAAAAGAATTTGTCACTGCCAGCTCATAGCCTTCCACAAAAGGGGTCTTTTTCTCCCATCTGAGAGGTTTATGCTTCTGAAAACCAAGCACACCATTTGCAGACTGCAACCAAGAGCCTCTAAAAGAACTACTGAAGTTTGACAGCTCACACACCTCTAGTAACTGTTGTTTACACTATTCCTGAGAAGGGAACTGTGGTGATTGTAGAGAAAGTGCCACCATTCATACCACAAATTATTCAGGGCTGAATAACCCATGGGTAGCAGGATTCATGGAGGGGACAACCAGGAGAAATACCTCAGATGACTTCTCCCCACATTACAGAGTGCACAGAAATGTTCTGGCATCACTGAGTTTTACTGGAGAGAAGATACATCTCAGAGAAAATACAACTACTTCTAACAGTGAAATAAAAATAAAAGCTGAGGCTGTTTGGGAAGTGTGTGCCTACAGAAGCTACCAAGCTTGAAACAAGCATGGGGAAAAAACCTCATAATCCTAGCCACAGATTTGTTCATCACCCTGATCTCATTAAAAAAAATGTTTTTTTGTCACAAATAAAACACAACAGCTGCACATAATGATGAAACACTTACCCTGGAGTCCTTCTCCAGACGAAGCTTGTGTTGAAGGCTGCGTCTTCTCCTGGCTTTAGCAAGACCATTGTGATAAAAGAAGTATCCAGATTCTAAAAAAGGGAGCTGAGGAAGAGAGAGAGGAAAAAAAACACATCATGGAGCTACTGGCTGTTAATAAGGATGACAAGAAAACTTTTACTTGTGAAGTGATTCAGGAATCTACATCAGGACTTGTGAAGAGTTATGCCAAAATGCCCAAATCACTCTTGGCAATGCCTCTCCTAAGTTATTCCTGAAAAGTGCACCCAGCAGCATTAAAGCTGTTTGCAATACGTTTGCAGTGCATAACTTCACTTGCATACACTTGGTACACTTTCCACCTTACATTTAAAGTCAACAGTGCCAATATTTCTGACAGGCACCCCAAATCAGAAGAGGAAGAATTCCCTATTTCAGGAAAAGAACAAAATTAATTACAAAAGATTTGAAACTCCAGAGAGCATCCCTCACCGAGAAAGCCTCACATAAATGCATTGCTGAGCTGTTGTAACACATCTGAACTGACACCATAAGATGGAAGGCAGAAAGCAAAGAGATTTCCACTTCCAGAAAAATATGATACTTGGAATTTCTTCTGAGCACCCCGAAATGGAACATACAAAGCATATTAAGAAAACAGATAGTTCAGTGTTCAGGTGGGAACTGCGTTCTGCACTTTTAATGTTCAACACATATGAGGAGCAAGTAAACACCTCTGGAGGGCTTCCCGTTATTAAATGCATTTCTCTCCTCAGGACTGGCAGAGAGCAAGTGGAAGCCTAGTAGACATTTAGCTTTTATAAGACTAAAAGATATAGTGTTAGGAGAACAGCATGCCACTGGATAGGAAGCTCTACTGGAATCTCAAATGAACAGTTCTTTGCCCATTTGAACTTAATAGGGACACTGCAGTTGAACATTTAAATCTAAGCAAGTAACTGAAAATTTTTAAACTAAGCTTGTCCTTGTAAAAGTTGAAAAAAATGTTTGGGATGTTATGTGTTAATGCTGTGAATGTTTCAGATTCGAAGGTTTGACTACCCTGCATATAAAATACCTTCTTAAAGGGGATGTTCTGAAACAGCTATGACAGCCTGTTCCTTTCCTTTTTATTATCTGTACTTCATGATAACATAAACATCTTAGCAAGAATTCAAAGTTCTTTACTGAAATACCAAGGCTGATGTCTAGATAGAAAAAATGTTGAGAAAATCTGAGCTGAATACAGGTAGCAGCATCATGCTGCCATAAAACAGATTCTGTTCCTGTATACAGGTACATACAGTGCACAAATATAAATTACCTTCTGTGAAATTATCTCCTGTTTCAGTCAATCTATCACTATATCTGGTACAGTTCCACAAACATATTTTACTATACATGGGAAGCAGTGTGGAAATAGAAGACAGTGAATTCTGAAAGTTTAAAATCTGGTCATTCCAAAAATGAGTATGCAAGTTTGGGTTTTCTTTTTCTTCAAAGTACTTTTTTATGTTAATTGAAACATCTGCTATCACTGAAATGAAAGCATTTAATTTTCATGTTAAAGTTCCATTCTGTATGATACATAAATATGAAGTAACATTAAAAAAAATCATTTCATGCTGTTCTGATAAATAGACCTCTTTTTAAGTGTTATAAAAGGTTAAGGAGACTTCATCAAAATCATTATGGTTCCCTGGGGCTAATCTGCATGGCTGACTGGAGAGCTTTTCTGGCGAATAATCAGAATATTTATCTTCAGCTCCATACACCTGTGAAAAATACAACAGCTGAGGCAGAAGGAGAAAGAAGACTATGAAAGCTCACAGTAGAGGCCACAAAAGTCTCCTGCACTGTGGTGGTGGCTGAGTCCAGACTCTCACTATATTGATTTAAATGGTATCTCCCCACCAAACTGCCAGAAAATTCCTTTTTCTTCAGTATCTTGTTGGCCCCTGGTCCTCTCTCCCCTCCCCTCCCATTTCCCACTGGCCCCTGTTATGTCACTCAACACTGTCCCCATCCCTTTTCCCTCAGATTATTGGTCATTGGTGCTCTGCCTGCCCCTTACACTCCTTGGGATAAAACTCTGCGATTTCCTTTGCTCCTCATCCTTTTGCCTCTGCTCCCCTCCGAGGGTGTTTGTTCTCAGTCTGTGCTGCAGACCCAATAAACTCCTTGGAACAGCAAGCAAAAGGATTCTTCCTGCCTCTTTTTCTCCTGGGACTGATACTGGAATGATTTTTGTCTTTTCTTTCATATCCCTTTTACACAGTCCTCTGTATCCACAAGTATCAGCAGCATGCACACTTGTAACCTTTTACTTAGTTCAGTGCTCAGTGTTCTGTAAGTGTTCTGCAGGCCTGAGACTGAACAGCCCAGAGCTGCAGAGCCAGGGACACCAAACATTCCCACTGGCTCAGGAACCCAAGGTCTCCTGGCAGGACAGATTCTGGAAACTCGAGCTGAGCCCAGCCCAGCCCCAGCATTGGGCTCCCTTGTTGGATCTGTACTGTGGAAAGTCTAGAACTGGTGTGTGTGTCTGACGGTGGGTGTGCATTTTGCTGTCACCTGGGTGAAGTGGATGCATCCAACAGGATCCTGATAAAAACACTGAGGTAAAGACCCCAACCCCTCTAACCGTGTCTGGCTTCATTTTCATAACACCAGGAAAAGGCATCAGGACACTCCAGAGTGTGAGTCCACCTGCATGGGTGGGCTGTGCGTTTGCGTGGGTGCTGCTGAGGCACCACCAGAGCGACTCCACAAGGGACACTTTGGGACAAATGTGGCACTGGTCTATCAACCCCACACACCCTCCACTGCACTTTGTATATCCTCAGAGCCACAGCTCTGAAGGTTCAAATTCTCTCTGGGTTTAGGTAACTGGTTTAAAGAGCAGATTTACATTTCAACTGTATCTGTGTCTTTACCAACTGGGTGATCGGATATTTACACAACCCAGAGTTTGTTAATAGACCTGGCTCTCCAGGAAAAGACCCTTCCCCCACATTGGATACATTACTCTATGCCTCAAAAACATGCAGGGGAAAAAAAATCTAAATAGGTAGATTAGTTACAGCTTGAAATCCATCCTGGTGTGCTAACCATTACCATCCTTTGCTGTTTGTGGCCCAATTACCCCTCTAATTCTCTCCATGAAATCAGGCTACTTTTCTTCCCTTTATTTCAGTACCAACCATTAAAATCAATTCCAGTCAAATATTGATCTTGATGTTCTTCCATTAAGGATTAGTCTAAGAAATTTTGAAGATATCTGGAAATACTTGCTGTTATTTTCCATATAAGGTTAGTTTCTAGTACCTCTTAGCATGAAGCAATATTGTATATAGCAGCCTTTTAAAGCTGGTGTATTCAAGTTTGACCATAAGCAATTACAATTAGTACAACAGTGACCAGATTTATGGACAAAGTAATGAATAAGATTGACTAAGATTATTCCACTCTTTCCCCAGTTATCCTGGTAATCTTTGAGGAACCCGAATATTTTACAGTTCATGTGGTTTTTCACACTGGATCAATTAAACCTAGAGGAGGACACCCAGGAAGGGAGCTCAGTGAGGCAATACCTGAAAGATTATGTGATCCAGCACAATCCAGCACTGTGGATTGTGAATAATTAATAGCAGAAACCAAGCAATTTTCAGGAAGAATCTAATCTCTAGTAAATCCTTGACATTAATGAATGGACACGTGGGGGAAATCAGACACCAGGGAAAGGGCCTAAAATGTCAGGCTTTGATGAGGATTTTGCACTGAGATCTGTGAATACCATAAGAAATGACTGAAACTTCCAATTCTGAGGGACTACTGCTACCAGGCCAGGAACTTCTTAACAGCAACCAAACTGAGGACACAGGGAGCTCCCAGCAAGATTTACATTCCCACTATCAGCTACTCCAGGAAGTCTCTTTTGATTTGGAGCTAAAGAGCAAATAGTGAAATGAACAGTGCAAATAATGAAGTGAAATGAAAACAGATCCCCTGTACATAAAGATTCCAAAGTGTAATCAGCAGTATCTGCTCTGTAATGTTCTATCTATAAAGCTGGAATTGTTATGGAGTAAAATTCTTATTCTGGCAACAGCAGGCTCAACATATATCATGGAAAACTAATGCACTCAGCCTGGTGGCTCAGGTGCTTTTTGTAAGACAAAAGCAAAGCTTCCTGCTCTCAGAAATAAATTAGCAATTAAGTAAGATAACGGATTACTGGAAAGCAATATCAATATTCAAGTGAGGAAGATTATTTAGAATTAGAAATGGGCCTACTCATTGCCTTGGTGTTTAAATAGTGTCCATTAGAAGGCACGACTTCTAGAATCTCAGGAATTACAAGTACTTCATTACTTGCAACATTTGTATAAAAGTACTGGTGAAAAATATATACAAGTGAAACCAGAATCACAAAAACAAAACAGCAATTAGAGCAAAGCATTTTATATCCACCTGTCTCCTTTTGTTCATATTTGCAGCCTCCTTGTGCTTATTAATAACACTTTCTGAAGCAAAGGTGAAATCTGTTTACCCCTCTTCCTGAAGGACATGGACCAGAAAAAAACTTTTAAAAACTCAGTGATCAACGAAATGGAGGAAAGAAAAACTCTTTCAATGGAAGAGGCTTAACTGAAAGCACTTGATGATCTTAGGGTCTTTTCCAACCTTAACAATCCATGATTCTATGAAAATAGAGTGGTAGTATGTACCATTTTGTATAGAAAGAAGCAGGAAAAGTTTCACATTGTCCACAGTTTCAGCACCAAAACATCTGAAGTATCTTAGCTGTTCTCATGCTACTGCTGAACCACAGAAATTAGGGTGTAATTATCACTGAATAAAAATAAGTAAGTTAAATTCATGGTTCTCAACCTTTCTGCACTCTCCTCACTGTCTTTCCCCAGCAAGAAAAGGGAGCGATTCTGTGCTGCCCCAGATGCCACTGCTGGGAAGAAGGGCTGTAAACACACAACTACAGTTCTCACCTGCCAGGCCCAGGTGTTGCTCCTGAGAGAGGCCATTCCCTGGTATCAAAAGGGAGAAAAAGTCAGTCCATAGCTGAGCCCACAACTGCTCCAAGAAGGTGTGAGGAGCCTCTTCAGCTTTGTTATGCCTCAGCAATGGTTGTCATAGGCATGTGTGGGAGGGCTTGCACATGTGCCATGTCCAGAAGGCAGCCAGGAGAAGTTGGAGGAAAATCTTGTTTCTGGGAGGACTTTGCCAGGCAACCAGTTCATGTCTCATATGGGACAGGCAGTCAGCAGGGGAACACCAAAGACACTGTACCCCAGAGAGCCTCTCCAATGAAATGGCAAAAGGTCTCTACCAATGGACTGCAGTGGAACATGGGACTGGGTCAATGGGCTCCTGCCAGCAAGTGTCCACTGGGGCAGAGGAGGAGCCAGGGGCACAAAAAGTTACTGCACCACAGGCTCTGGGGGACTGTTCTGTTCTTTGTCTTTTGTCCTTTTGGAGTCTTTTTCCTTTTTGATGCCTTTTCCTGGTGTTATGAAAATGAAGCCAGACACGGTTAGAGGGGTTGGGGTATTTACCTCAGTGTTTTAATCAGGATCCTGTTGGATGCATCCACTTCACCCAGGTGACAGCAAAATGCACACCCACCGTCAGACACACACACCAGTTATAGACTTTACACAGCACAGATCCAACAAGGGAGCCCAATGCTGGGGCTGGGCTGGGCTCAGCTCGAGTTTACAGAATCTGTCCTGCCAGGAGCCCTTGGGTTCCTGAGCCAGTGGGAATGTTTGGTGTCCCTGGCTCTGCAGCTCTGGGCTGTTCAGTCTCAGGCCTGCAGAACACTTACAGAACACTGAGCACTAAACTAAGTAAAAGGTTACAAGTGTGCATGCTGCTGATACTTGTGGATACACAGAACTGTGTAAAAGGGATATAAAAGAAAAGAAAAAATCATTCAGGCATCATTTGCTTTTTGACTCTGGGGCTTTTGGAGTTTATGCTTTTGCCTTTTGGGGGACTTTTTGAGTCTTACACTTTTGTCCTGGCCCCAGACTGCATTTTGGCTCTTCTGCCCTCACTGGCCCTTGCTCATTCTCACATCTGTTCTGCCTCCCTGTGTCCCTGCCTGCTTCACCTCTATGACCCCGCCCAAGCCACCTGTGTCTAAGCCTGCCCATGACCGTGATCCTCACCATGACCCTTCCAGGCTTCTGGACCTCCTGCCCAAGCATCCCTCACCTCGTATCCAGTTTCCCGTGGCCACAGATGTGCACAGCCCCCATCTCATGGGCATCAACAGCACTCCCCAACCTCTGGTGGTAGCCCCCTCTCTGTCTCCTCTCTCCCTCCCAGTTTTCTTCCTCTTGCTCTGTCTTCCCGATCCCTCTTTAGCAGGGTAACTCTTTCTTATTTTGTTTGCTTTCATTACCAATAAAGGGTTCTCAGATACTGCATTTTTCTCGTTTGACTTAATTTCATTCCTGACCATCCATTACTAAAGAACTCCTCGCAGTTTCGCCACAGAGGAACGTGACAGAAAGAAAAATCAGGTATGAAGTAGCCTGTTCCTCAGACATCCTGATCTAGGATGGGGCAGCCCACGTGGTTCCCTCAGAGCTGATGGCTCCCATCCCATCTTGTCTACTTGACAGAGAAAATCAAACTGCCCTTCTTTTTGGTCTTGCCTTGAACAATATGCATATTGTGTGACACCAGTTGCAGTTTTGCCTGTCACAAATCAAAGGAAATCAGTATCAGCTGCAAAGCAGTGCAGAAGTTTAAAGAATAACCACAGAAAGACTAAAATCAGATACTGTTCCTCATTCTAAAACTGCAGCAACTGAGGCAGACCTAACACTGAAAACAAACATCAGCATCTCCTGACCAGAAAAGCCCATCTAGCAAAGGTATTGTGAAACAGCAATAAATTCTTAGGAAAATACCAAAGTCAAATAAAGCTGTCAGTGGCATCAATACTTTATCTGGCTTTCAGGGAGAGGCCCAGCATTCACAGCCTGTCACTAGTTTTAAGAGGTAATATACAGTACAAAAATAAAGATGAACATTGATTCCAAGACTTATCTTTAGTATCAAATTTTACTGGCTCCTTATCTTTAACATTGCCTTTTACTGATTCACTGCAGAGCTCTATCTGCATTCATTATGGCTCCCACAAAAAGCTTAAGAACAATCTGGATTGCCCCCTCTTGTTTTAATGGGAATTATCTCTGCCCAGCCTTCCCGTACTGTTTCACATACTGCAGAATCCCTACAGCACACTGCTGGCTTTTCTGCATAATTTCCAATGATTTATCCCAGCACTGTAATATTCTAAAACTAGTTTACTTTAATCTTTTGTTAAGGTTCCTCTCCCAAGTCACTAATGGGGACAACAGTCTGCAACAACTTTCTTTTGAGCAAAACCATTTATGAATACAAGCAAAGGGCAATTTATAGCAACTTATTGCCTTCTTTGGTCAGCAAAATCAGCATAAATGGATCTGTCAGTGAATGGGATTCACAGAAAGCCCTCATTCAGCCAGGCTGAAAAAGACCCTCCCCAGAGCTCCTTGCCTGCCTCGGTATGAATATGTGACCATGGATGCGAGAATTTAAACACTGGTGCTAAAGGAAAAAAAATACCAATCCCCCAAATAATAATTTTTTTTTTGTTTTCTTAACAAAGTATAACACAAAACATCTCTCCCCACAGAGTTCAAGCACTGCCCAAGCATCACTTCTGACTTTGAAAGGAACCATAAATTGGTACAGGTGAGTTATTACACTGCATTACTGCGCTGTAATTACAGCAACAGAAAATATTACCTAAACTCAGTACAAATAAATGTATTTGGAGCTTCAGGGGTCCCACAGGCCTCACACCTTCAGCTACCATTGTAACTGAAGCACAACAAAGTACCTCAAAGCAGAAATTAGAAACCATTTTGAAACCTTTTCATCCAGTTTCACCAAATCCGCTGAGGATGCTTATAAATATTCAATATGAATTTTTAAACTTTCTTTCTCTCATTTTCCCTCACCCCAATTAGCATTGGAAATTATTTTACCTTTAAATACACAGATGGGAGCCAAGTCTGAAGTCAAAAGCACTCACTCACTTTAGTGACAAGGGCCATGTAAGAGAAGAGCCAGCTATAAACACAGGCAGCCTCAGGCACGGAAATAACACAGAACAAAGCACGAACAAGAAAGATTAATTCAAACACTGGTAGAGAAATGTGAAATAGCACAGTGGAGTAAAGCTGCACCAGAGATCACCCAACATGAAATCCAGCCAACTGTGTCCTCATGGCCCCAAGCAAGGATTTCCCACTCTCTCATTTGTGTGCTGTAATTACTCTGAAGGCTCAAAATAAGGATCTCAGGTGGAGCCAGGGCTCTGCACAAGCTCCAAACAGCCCCAAAGACTGACAGAGTCACACCCAGGTCTGAGTTCTATGATTCAGTCCTGCTGGCTCAGTTCTCATTGTACCTCTCTCTCAGCCAGCTGCCTCCACCAAAGCCTAATGTGTTTCTCTTGGCAAATCTGGCAGGTGGAGGTGTTACAGCCTTTTCCAAAAGATACATTGCCTATTAAAACATCATTAGATCATCCTTGTGAAATCAAGTCATTAACACATAGTGAAACATTCTCTTACAAATTGATTCATAAATGCATGACTTGGACATTTTCATACATTTTCAGCTCTGTTCCATATTCAACAATCTCTTAAAGGGATCAGCAACAGGTGGTGGCAGCAAGAAGGGACCAAGACTAAGTAGAGAGACAGGAAAGTCAATGGAAATATTGTAACACACATGATAACAAGGCCACCTGTTAGTGTTATTTAGAACAGTGGTTATCCCGTAAGAACACAGCAATCCTGCTTAAAAAGTTCTATTGCATTTTTTCAAGCCAGCAGAAGTAGTTTCCAATGGTTTCTGAAAGGTTTCCTCACCCCCACAGCAAAATATCTCTTTGTCTAGAAACAGTGTAAAGTCAAAAGTGATGGCCAAAGACTTTGTAGAATATATGCCTTTGGATTTGATTTTATTTCATTCAAAAGGATAAAACAAAGCCTTTTGCCTAGTCCCTCTTGCATGCAGCAAGAACAAGATTAGTCTTCTCAGTAGCTGGACATGAGGTGTTTAATAAAAACCTGGAAATAAATGAAAGAAACTGAACCAATTGTGGACTGCTATTACACTTACATGTCCAATCTGTCTATGTGGAATTCATCTGAATGCCCTGTACAATTCATGGCAAAAGAAAAAGAGGCCCTTTCAAAGCATGATTCATCTCACTTCTCTGAGGTGGCCATGTTAAAATACAAGCAGAGTTGAGCCCCAGGAGCTCTTTTAATCCAAAGTCTGTAAGAGAAGCAATGCTGTTCAGGTAGATCAATTCTAATGGCTATTGTAATTTTCTTATCAGTTCTGTTGTTGCATTACCCCACCCAGTGTTTCCAAGCACTTACAAAACATTGCCCCATGGGTTTGG
This sequence comes from Petroica traversi, assembly GCA_025920805.1. Classification (NCBI taxonomy): domain Eukaryota; kingdom Metazoa; phylum Chordata; class Aves; order Passeriformes; family Petroicidae; genus Petroica; species Petroica traversi. The sequence goes on from JAHLSL010000058.1 coordinate 2,839,190, forward strand.
TTATAAGTTTCTGATATTTGGATTTAGATCCGCAATTGAATGAATCACACAGGTGTGAGGTTGCACTGTATCTGTATCACTGCTAAGTTAGTCACTGAAGAGCTCCATCCTGCAAGCACATAAAGCCATTCAAGTCATCAGTGGCAAGACTTTGGATTTGCTCATGGTTTTATCAGGGAATTGGAGAAGCCATTTGACACTTTAAAAATTGTTATTCCGGTTTATGGGAACGGATCTGTACAATTTACAGAGTTTTATCCATTACTCCCAGTAATTACCAATTCTATCACATGCCCTGTTGAAAGCAGGATATTTCCCAGACTTCAAGGAGAATGTTGTTGCTTATACACTAGCCCTCAAATTGGATTAATCCAGATTGTCATTACCTAGAGTAGGGATTATTATTGTTTGACAGGCTGAAGTGAAGGCGAAGTAATCATCATTATGTCTTCTTACATAAATATTGTGTGTGTGCAAGAAGAGCACCTCAGTCAAGGGGGCACCAGAAAAACTTAAGGAGTTCAGCACCAAAAAAGTCACTGGAAGCATCTACCAATTGTGTTGCCATTTTTAGCAGCAACAAATGACCACCAGGAAAAGGAGACAACCTTTCCAATCATTCAGCTGCACAACTCCATAACAACCACACAAACAACAGATAAACATACACATCATTTAGACTAATTAAGTAAATATGAATCCACAGAAGGCGATTCAATTAAATTTTCTTAAAGCAGGAATTTGTAACACTAAATGGGGTTTTTCTACACAAATTGGGAGAATTTCACCTTCCCATTAAAACAAAACAAAGACACCTCCATCCCCTAAAAACAAAACAAAACAACAACCAAAAAAAGGAACAAAACAAAAGAAAATAGACACACACATACACACCAAACCTAAACAAACAAAAATGAGAAAAAAGACAAACGGAAATCAGACTCCAGACATTCTTTAGGGACAGCTGATCAGTACTTGACCCAGTTAATTAACCACAACTCATTTAGTCTGAGGCAGTCAGTGCTGTAAGAATAAAGTGGAGGGGGGGAAAGGTGGCAATCCAGAAATGGCTTTGCCAGTTCTACATTTTATTAACAAGGGTGAATAAAATTTTGGCCGTAAGTTCCTGTATCCTGCTTGGAGCAATGGAGCTCCTCAGGGCATCCTGTTACTTTGTTTTATGTTCTGCTGTGATTTCAAAGCATCTCTTCAGATGTTAATATTCTGTAAAAGTTTTCACACCTCAAATGACCTTCTCTCCAAGATCATTCAACCCATGACCATTTCTTTGCTATTTCCCTCTCTGTTCTTGCTTCACATGGCAGCAACTCTGCTCTAGGACAGAGCCAGAACTAAATCTCCAAAGACATGAGTTTCAGGACCTTCTAATATTAGGAGAATCACGGGCAGTTAGAGCTGTAATATTCTTGTTTCAGTTGCCATGTGAAATGGCAAACATATACATAGTAAAAGTACTAGTTTAGTTATTATATTTATTGATAGGATTCATTTAATTAATGTTTGCACAGCACTACAGACTGTGATATGAAACTCGTAACTGTAAAATGCCAAGTGCCATTGCAAACATTTATTAATGGGTATATCCATACATGTAATACATCTGTGTGCAATCAGGTAGCTCTTTGGCAACAAATATTTGCTAAATGTTGTAATATATTTAGGCAATATAAGATGGAAATCTCTTCTTCCCATCAGTAAATCTTCCATAGAGAAAACTTGTATGAAACAGTTTGATTCAGTTAGAGTCTGCAAATTTAAATGACAGTGGTATACTTCTGAGCTAGATCAATATTGCTGACAGCAGTTAGCACTGCTGCTTTGCCTCACTCCTGATTTACAATCCATCTCTCCTTTTAAGCATGAACCAACTGGGTTGACCACTGCTGTCACACAGGAGCCTGGTGTCACATCAGAAACAGAGTAGGAGGAAGTCACAGACATCAATCCTCACTATGGCAAGATCAGGTCAGAGGCAAATCCTTTACTCACACCACCAGGACCTGAGAGAGCTCCTGTTGACTCCTGACACAACAACACAATGGTCACTTCACAACAAGGAGCAACTGCTCTGAGTGGGGTCAAAAGCTCTGAAGAAAAAGGTTTAGTCAAACCTACCAATAATGATGAGAAAGGAAAGCAAACAGCAACACCACCTCTTCCTCCCAGGACTTCCCTCACTCAACTTTCAGGCAGCTGTGAAATAAGTTTTTTGCTACCAATTAATGAATGATGGAGTTTATTGCTGGCAGAAATTGTTTTCAGTCCAGCATCTGCTTATATGTTATCTTGCTCCTACGTCATTAGTCAAGCAAGGAAAATGTAGGGTTTTAATTAATCACTCAGCATTTCAGCCTTTAGAGCCTGAAAAACTGGTTTTTCTAGCAAGGTGTAATATATTTAACATTAATAATATATGTTCTGTCAGAAGGGGGAAAAAGGGATTTTACAGAATTACACTGAGTGTTTTAATCTCCATCAAAAGAAAGAGAAAAAAATCCACTTGCTTTTCTGACCAGGTTTTACTCTGAACTGTATTTAATAGCAGGAGAAATTGAATGGTTTTACAGTCAAAAAAAGAGAAGTACATTTGCCTGTGAAGTTTGGGGGTTTAAATGGCAATATAAAAATGGAAAGATGGAAATGCTGCCAAGGTGATGATGTTGTAATCCACACCATCTTTCCATCAATGTTAGCAGCCAGTTCTTCCAAATCTGCAAGTGTGTTCCAGTTCTGATTTTTGATACTTCACCCAAATTCTGAAGTGACATTTCCACTTTACAGTTGGCTCAAAATAACTTCTAAACAGCTAAACTCAGTTGAAACACAGTTCTAAAATTAATCAATACGGGAGGCATAGAGTCCCCATGAGATTGCTGGGAATCCAACAGTCATGGTTGAAGCTAATTGACCATATCTTGGCTGCAGCTAAAAGCCTTAAAAAGAAGCTTTTGCTGTGCTTGGTGTTGCACAGTAGGTGACTGAGAAAGTACTCACGCAGAGATTTCAGAACCACACTCCTCCATTTCTCTGGCTTTTCATAAAGAATGAGTAGGCAGAAAGAAGGATCCCCTGTCACAAGGAAAGGGGAGGCTACATTTCACCTCTTTTACTACCCATACAAGGTCTTCCTTTACCTCTTTGGCTCTGGTTTGGGATCCGACAATCACCTGAAATGGTGCAAATTTCTCTACTTAATAATAATAATGTTTAAATATATTTGCTGAGTTTCAGGTTTTCACAGATTGGTTCTTTGGAGAAAGCCATTTTGACTTATTATGATCTTATTCATCTGGCAAGCAAATAATCCAGTCATGAGTATTGGGACACATTTGCCAACTGATTTGATGTAAACACCAAGGTCACTATTTCCACTTGCTTTCTGTGGACAAAATATTTAAGAATGTAACATTTTCACTAAAGTTTTGTTTGAGAAGGTAGGTAATACAGGGCAAGGTCCCAGTTCACTCCTTGTGAAAGAGCTATCACTACCCAATTTATTTGTTTATAATCACAGTGGATAAATGGAGAAAGTGGCCCAGCTCGTAATTTTGTTTTTAAGTTCAAGCTCCTGTTACTTGCTGAGCTTCCAGCCAGTGTACACAGCCAGCATCCAGCTGAGTTGCACTGCTGAGTTACTGTCATAAATCCATGACCAAATTGTATTTCACACTGCACGATCAACTGTGTGTCATGGCCACTCAGAATTTCACAGAGTACACACCGAATTCAGCTCTCTCTGGGACAGTGCTTTGTGTTGCAAGGCATGAGCTAAGCCTGCTGAGCTGAAATTAAATCTCCGTTTCAGAAGCACAGGGTTTGCTTTCTCAACGAATTTATGAGAGTTAAATGCAGAGCTTGCCTCGATTTACAAGAGCAACACACTGGACTTTGAAAAATAGTTGAGCAGTTCAGCTTCCCCCCACCAGAGGGGATGGATGGATGGATGGATGGAAGTGTTGGGCTGCTCACTGCAATATTTATAGCCACCATGCAGCAGCATCCTGTAGAGACCTGACCCATTTAATTATCTGAAAAAGTTGAAAGAAAAAAAAAAAAGAACAGGGTTTCTGATGACTGGAATAACACTGCAGGACAAAGGTAAATTTTACATCTATTAACAGCACTGAATTTGCTACTACTGCTCACACAGAAACCACCCACCCATACTGTGGACTGGAACTGCACAAAAGGGTTTCCCAGCTATACTATTATAATAAGAACTGGCAGAATTTAACATTCATTTCAACAATTTGGCTTGATTTCCAGCTCACAGAATTTTCTGTGAGTATGGACATTTTTCAAAACTTACTAATGGAAACTGTCTACCAAGTAAGTTCTGCCTATGTTTTGGCAACTACTTTGCAACTGCTTTATCACAAGCATTTAAAACTTGAGTTGTATGTATCAATTTTAATTGAACAGCACCATATGTGGATGAGGTTAAGGGTCACATGCAAACTTCCATGTAGCTACACTAAGCAGTGACTATTACCAGCATAACTATTCTAGTACCACAGCAACTGCAGTAATTGCCCCAGCAGTGAAAACAAAAAGATGGACAATTCTTTGTCTTACTAATTGGCCCATATCGCCAATTAGTAAGGGAGGAAGAGGAGGAGGAAGAGGAGGAGGAAGAGGAGGAGGAAGAGG